>JAOTAW010000007.1:6487346-6497962 GCA_025629945.1 Erythroxylum savannarum | reverse complement strand
GTTGATTTGAAAAAGATTGATGGAAAGAAAATGAGGGAATCAATGGAAGAGCATAACTTGGTTATGAACATACTTTGTCTTTTTAAGCATATCTATATTTGTAAGCTCCAAATGAGATGATTCTTGTTTCTAAATAAACTAGAGAATAGAAATACAAATCTTCGGAAGAAGTCAATTTGTAATTTTGGTTTGAAGATCTCCAAAATCTGCTTTGAAATTGAGGAAATGAGTTTGATTATAGTGACTGACTGGTGGGGCACGCCATTCTTGTGGGATGCGAGTCTAGATGTCATGTAGGACGCTGCGCTCGTATCTTGAGAGGCCGGGGTGTCCAAAAAAACAAAACAATAGCTCGGATACTCGAGTGTGGATTTTATTGGCCACAATTGTTTAAAAATGCTCAAGCTTTCGTAGTACAATGTGATCGATGTCAAAGAATAGGTAACATCTCCAAAAGAGATGAGATGCCTTTATCCATCATTTTGGAAGTTGAAGTCTTCGATGTATGGGGCATTGACTTTATAGGTCCTTTTTCATCCTCCATAGGGAACATGTACATTCTAGTGGAGGTGGATTATGTATCATGTTAAGCCGAAGCTGTGGAATCTCCAACCAATGATGGAATGGTTGTTCAAAAATTCATCAAATGGTTATTCAATCGGTTTGAAGTGCCAAGGACTATAATAAGCGATGGGGCACACATTTCTGTGACAAATCTTTTAATGCTCTCCTAAAAAGATACGGAATCTATCGTCGTGTTGCTTCTCCTTATCGCTCACAGACTAGTGGCCAAGTGGAAGTTGTTAGTTGGGAACTAAAACTAATTTTGGAAAAGATGATGAACAGCTCCAGGAAGGATTGGACGTTAAAGTTAGATGATATTTTATGGGCTTATAGGAGTGCTTTTAAAACACTGATAGAAACAACTCCTTATAGGCTTGTATATGGTAAGGCTTGTCATTTGCTGGTTGAGCTACAACATTGAGCATATTAGGCAACAAGAGCATTAAATTTTGATTGGAAGCAAGTGGGCAAAAAATAACTTCTGCAACTAGATGAACTCGAGGAGTTTCATTACAATGCATACGAAAATGCCAAAATTTATAGGGAAAAGGTGAAGAGATGGAACGACTCTCATCTTAAGCAGAAGGAATTTAAGGTAGGAGATGCAGAGTTGCTATACAATTTGAGGTTGTGGCTGTTTCCAGGGAAGCTAAAATCACAATGGAGTGGACCTTTTATGGTCATCCAAGTTTTCGATCAAGGAGTCCTCAAACTAGAAAATGCAAACAAGGAAACCTTTAAGGTTAATGGGCATCAATGCAAACTATTCTTGACGGAGTGATCCTGAAGGAAAAAGAAGTAATCTCTTTCCTTTCAAAGAATTGAACAAGTTATAGGGTTGTCAGGTCAAGCTAATGACCATAACTTAGCATGTTTAGTTGATAGATTTAACTTGTTATGCAATTAAGGTTGTTTTCGTTTCCATAAATAAGTATCAATGATTTGGAATGGGTTGAACTACTAATTCTCTTACTCTTTTTGAACTAACTATAATATAAGGCAGCAATCTCGGGCGTTAAACATAAGTAATCTCCACCTCCATCACCATGATGGTTTAGTGTTCTAGCCCTTTATCTTTTAAATTTTGTCTTTATGTTTTGCTTTATTTTATGTTTATTGCCATCTTTTGTGTTGTTGTTTGCTCTTCGTACATTAAAGACAATGTATTGTTCAAATGTGGGGAGAGATGTATGTTGTATGTTTTTATTTTGAATGTGAATTTTGCATATTTTTATGTTAGTTTGTTTAGGTTGCATTATGTGATTTGTGTGAATATGTCAATGGATAGGATTTAACGGAATTGATTTAGCTTTCAACATAGTCTTTTTTGTTCGAAGAGTTATTAGCTTGCGAAATTAGTGACCTAGGTTACTTTGGCTAAATATGCATGTTAATTAGGATATAATGTTAGTTTATTCACCCTAAGAAGTTGTCACATTCATTTATAATTTTAGGTCAATTAAATAAGTAGTATTGTTAGTATATTTTCATGAGAATGATTAGCTAAAGAAATAAGATAAGCAATATAAAAAATGATGATGAAAATCTTTAATAAATAACTATTCCATTGGACTCAAGTTATGAATAAAGCTAGTAGCTAATTGAGAATGTGATGTAACTAAGTAACTGGATTGACATATATCGCAAATGTGTGACTTTGTGTCAAAAGGATATAATGAAATTCTAACCAAGCCGTTTAATAAAAACATGACCTAGTTGAGTAACTAGATCGACATTCATCACAAATGTTTTCCTTCATGTAAATGACTAGATTCATGTTTATAAAAATGAACAAAAACAATGCTTTGTCAAATAAAACCTATCGACCTTGTGAATATCTTAAAATTTCATGAAAACTTCCTTAGGGATAGTTACATTTTTGATTGATCGAATGATTATCAGTGTGTGTGCAAGTGAAAAGGGTAAACAAATTTTGACATTAAAGTCTTGGTTAATATATATATTTAGTCCAAGGTACTTAGATGCAGATTTCACCGGTTAATAAGTTAGAACAACTTGAGGGACATTGTTTGTAGTTAATTTAGTTTTGTGAAGTTGATGTTGTTGCTTCATTATTGCATTTGCGTGTTTTGTGTTTTGATGTGTTGTGCATTTTCTTTGTTTTGTTTTTGCTTGATGACAAGCAAACGTTTAAGTATGAGGATGTAGATAATCATAGATTACATAATATTTTGTGGGTAATTTAGGATATATTTAGTGGTTAAATTTAATCGATTAGTGCGTGTTTATATTAGAATTGTGTGTGTTAGTGAAATATTTGTCTTGAGTGTTTTATGGGTTAGAGGATGCATTTGAGTTTCAATTTTATGTTTTTAACTTTTGTGTTAATCGATTTTAATTTCTTTTTGTGTTAAACTTGGAATTAATTTTTTGATAATCACTTTCCCGCATTTACTTTTCTGTTCAATTTTATTTTTATTTTATTAATTTTCTTAATCTTAGATAACGTAAGATTAGATTATTTCACACCTTCTCCTCGTGGGATCAACCCTTCACATATTACATTTCACGGCCCATACACTTGTAGTTTTTGAAAGCTATAAATTATAAAGCTCGCCCAACATCTGCACTTTGCTCCTGTTACTAACTTTTATTCAATAATAAAATTATTAGAATGAGTTCTTATGTAAATAATATTTTCTACGAGAATAATACTTTCCTTACAATTGTTTATGTTAAAATAAAAAATTATATTTGTATATGAATAAATTATGTGTTAATAAAAATTAATAAAAGAGGTATTGTCTTCTCTTTTTATTAAAAAAGAAATATTTAACTTTTCCAATAACTAGAGCTTAAAACTTTTCTCATCTCCTGAACACGTAGGAGATCCTTTATCTTTTCTTTTCTTATCTCCTGAACAGGCAGAGGATGGCTTGTACGGTATCTTCGTCTTCGTCATCTCGTGAAATTTCGTGGAACTGTTCCTTTCTCTCAACTAACTCACTACCAACTCGCTCCTGCAAACCCTCTTCCCTCTCATGGGTCTCTTCTTTCCCCTCGATTGCTCTCTCTTTCACTGACAAGTCACTTTCACTCCCTCCAATTCAACTTAACAGGGTATGTACTTTATTCTCTTTTTAGCCATAGTTAATGAATAAATAAATGCAGTTAGTGATGTTGTATAACTTGATTTAATTGGGTTTGGAACCTTAACTCGGATTGCGGATGGATTTCTCTTCTTTTGAGGGTAGATGAGCGGATTGCTTTCAGTTGCTACTTTTAGTTAATGTTCTTTAATTTATGTTATACCAAATTAAGTTGATTAAAATCGTATCCTTCTGATGATTATTAGTCAGAAGAAAATATTAAGAAGAGAGCTAGATTAACAGGTTATGTACTTTCTTTTCCCATCCATTACTATTTGTTTAGCTTTTTTTCTTGGTTTGAGAAACTAGCAAATGGGCTAAAGACATCATTTGGAAAATGTATGTTATAAAAGTCAAGTCTTGTAAATGATGATGTTAGTCGTGAATTCAACTTTGGGTTAATCTTTCACCTGCTGGATACTAAGTTAGATAACATCCTGGGAAATTCAGAATTTTGGCTGTCATGTGAAAGCTGATATGTTATGGAGATAGCTTCTGGCGATATAACATGGTTGAGCATTGTTTTCTCGCAAGTAGTTTCCCAAGTTAAGGACTTGAGTCCTTTGACTCCTTTCCTGACACAACTTATTCGGAAATTTGCTCCTCATCTTCATTAATATGCATATACCCAAAATATAAAGCCAGTGGCATGAGTCATGCATTGTTTTACATCGATTTGACCTCAACTCTTTTTAAACTTCCGTCCACTATTGATTGCTCGTGTCCAAACTGTCATACTAATTGTAGATTTTATCCTAGAATAATGTATTGGATAAGGTGAAGCATCTAGGAAATAATATTCTGGACTGATGGCTTGTTGGTGACTTGGATTATGTGATTCATATGCAAATTTTGGTGAAGTCTTGAATGTGCTTCACTTGATGTTTTGTGTGATAATATTATTGAACACCTTATCCTACCATGTAAAGTTTTTTTAAAAATTAAAGAATAATTCATTCCAAAGCCATAAAAGCATCAATAAGTTACATTACAAGGCAGTAAGACAATACATTTACAAAAGACTACTAAAGTAAAACATCCAAAGTAATCAAATTATCCTGGAAGTTGTAGGGAATTTATAAGTTCCATTGTCTTCTTGAGTGTGGACCCAATTTCTCCATCACCTGATGAGCCACCGATGTTTTTCTAATCCAGCAAAATAATCTTTGAGCTAAGATATGTTTATCTGTTTTGGTCCGGTTGAAATTTTTTTTATTTCTCTCAAACCATATTGAGTAAACTATATCTTATCTTGTCCTATGGAGAGGTATTTTTCCTCAGCTGATCTCAAGATATTATCCCAATCAGTTTCGGGTATATAAGATTCAGAATGTGTTGAATTTTAGCCCATAAGGGAGCTGTGTAATGTCATTTGAAGAAACAATGATCAGTACTTTCAACTTCTAGATTGCATAATTCACATATGACATCATTAGAGCCAATAATTCTATCCTTTGTTTTCAATCTTTTCTTTGCAGCCAGCCAAGTAATGAAGGAAGCCTTAGGCTTTAGAGAACCCTTCCATACAATGTTAAACCATGGAACTAGAGGAATACTTGGATTAAGAGCTTTGAGGCATGATGCATTAGAGAACTCCCCTTTGTTGCATAAATATCCTTCCATGTAATGTTCTTGCTGCATAAGCATCTTGCAAGTTGATTGGTTTCTAAAATGTTATTAACTTCACCCTTTTACTAAATAGACATGATAACATTTGGCGTTTGAATTATGTTCTTGCTATTTCAAATGTGATTGTCATATTGAAAGACTTATGTGGAAAAATGAAATCCATGATGTGCTGGATTTAAGGATTACCATATGCTGCAAAACTGTGCTGTTGAATTCAGGTACTTAAAGTAATTTGTAGGTGTATGTTGGCAATTACTGGCAGTTACATAGCTAGTTGTGAACTTAATAGTTGCAGGAATTGTACAACAATAACAACACTTAATAAGAGTTATGCTGAAATGCAGAGTCTGGAGAGGTCTAATAGTATACAGTTGATGTAGGACAAATAGAAGAATTATTAAGTAGTAGCTAGAACTCACAGATTTATAAATACGGATGATATTAGGCTGTTGGAATATAAGGTTTAAAGGTTGGATTTAGGCTAAGAATGTAGAATTTTCAGATTTTGTATGGTTAGAATTTTAAGGTTTGATTGCTAGAAATTTAGGTTTAGGATTTCAGTTTTAATAAAGCTGGAATATAGGTTTGAGATGGCAAGAATGTAGGTTTAAGAGGGCTGGAATTTTTGTTAGGATTGCTGGAATTTATTGAACAACACAAAGAATGAAATGTAGGAAACTAGGAATCATTCTTAGAAAAAAGCATCATACCTTCTAGTTGAAAACTCAAAGTTGTAGAAAAACTCCAGATTGCTTGTTATTGATGAAAGGCTGAGTACATGTATATATTCTTAGAATTCTTATTCTAGTAGGAAAAGGATTTTTAATTTAAATCCTATTGTAATGAAAAATCTATAAGTTCTAAACAACTAGGATATCATATCTAAAGTAGGATAATATAATACTGCTACTTCCTATCTAATAAGGAATCCTAATACAATCTGAATTTTAGCCTTTATCTTTAATTTCAATTCAATTCCCAATCCTCATCCTACCAAATTAAAGCTTGTGATTGATTAATCATTCCTCTTTTATTTCTCTTATAGACTTTAAGTTTTTTTGCATTAGCAGTCTTACCCTTACATGGTAGAGAGATTGTTTCTAATAGACCTACATTTAAATGCCAAGGATTAAAGAACATTGTAGAAACCATCAAATAGAATAATCACCAACATTCCCAGACTCTTCCTGAAATCATTGGCAAAACTTTTTTTTATTCAATATGCATAAGCAAGACTCCAAGTGAACACCCATTTAAAAATGTGAGCCACTTAGAGCAATTGAACAAAAAGAAGGCATCTAATTTAAGATAATGCCAGAGACTAGAGAACATCTAAACACTAGAAAATAAAATAATCGCCAGCACTCCCAGACCCTTCCAGAGATCATTGGCAAAACTTTGTTTTAACTTGATATGCATAACCAAGAATCGAAGTGAACACCCATTTAAAAATGTAAGCCACCTAGAGCAATTGAACAAAAAGAAGGCATGTAATGGAAGATAATGCCAGGGATTAGAGAACATGTAAAAACCATCAAATAGAATAATCACTAACACTCCCAGACTCCCCCTCAAATCATTGGCAAAACTTTTCTTTAATTCGATATGCATAAGCAAGAGTCCAAGTGAACAACCATTTAAAAATGTAGGTCAACTGCTCTACCTAGAGCAGTTGAACAAAAATAAGGCATGTAATGGGTGATAATCCAGGGATTAGAGAACATGTAAAAATCATCAAATAGAATAATCATCAACACTCCCAGACTGTCCCTCAGACCATTGGCAAAACCTTGTCTTAATTCGATATGAATAAAGAAGAGTCCAAGTGACAAGCCTCAGCAAACATCATATGCAGAATAAGATATCCCATCTAGTACATTTAGATGATATGATATATGCTTGATCTTATAATCTTTCATCCGTCCAAGATAATATTCTAAATCTTACAGCTGCCCATGTGTGGCTGGAACGTCCAGTCAAAGTAAAAAACTTTTCACCCATATTTTCACCATCTTGACGTAGTCTCCATACACCAGCTTCAGTGATGCTCATTAGGTTAGATGGCTTTTGTCTTCTGACTTATTTGACTAGTTGGATGAAGATGGGAATCACAGCAGAATTTAGGGTTAAACCTAAGTGGTTTCATTTATCTGCAACTGTTTCCTTTAGGTTCACAATGCTAACCCCAGTTACTGGTGGGATTAAATATTACCTTTTGACACACTTCTCAATGTGCAGGCCCCCACTATCTATTCTGGAACTTGATTCCCTGCTGTAAAAGCAATTATGCTTTTGTATATTTTTCAGGCATAAATATTTATAAACATCGAGGCATTCTAGTTTCCGGAAAGAAGTGTTGTTGTAAGATCTAAGGCTGGGCTACACTGAAAACATAGTTTTGTGCTACAAGATGGGATATGAATGACCTAGCTCAATGGTTATGCTGATTTCACATTGCTCAGATGTTAGGATTATGTTGCATTGCCACAGTAGTCTCTCAACTGTTGATGTTGCTTAGATTGGACCATCTATAATCCTAAGTTTGAGTACTCTATATCTGCCATACCTTTTCTCAGTAGCACAAGTTATCACTTTCTTGAAAATCTTGGAGCTAACTTTAAATTGAACTTGTTGATACCAATAATGTTACTTAAATATAGGTTGCTAGAGGGTGCAAATTAGATAATTTTCGTTTTGATTTTCTTACTTTCTGTACAATATCTTATTTATGTTATTGCTTCTGTGGAATACAGTTGCTGGAAAAACTTAGAGCGAACTTTACATTGAAAGTGGTGACACAAATAATGTTACATAAATGTTGGTTGCTCAACAATGCAAAGTAGATAATTTTTCATTTTAGTTTTCTTCCTTTCTTTATAATCTCTTGTTGGTGTTGTTACTTCTGTAGGATAACTATTGGATTTCTCTCTTGCTTTGTGTAGAATTCTTTCATTCAAGCTGCCTGGACCAGGAGATCTCGTAGCGAACTTGCCAAGAGACCTAACAAGAAATCCTGGAAACAAAGGACAGACATGTATATGAGACCATTCTTGCTTAATGTTTTCTTCTCCAAAAGATTTATCCATGCAAAAGTGATGCATCGTGGAACAAGCAAAGTTATATCCGTAGCTACCACAAATGCCAAGGAACTTAGACACAATTTACCATCACTTACCGACAACAATGCCTGTCAGGTTGTCGGGAAGCTTATTGCTGAGAGGTCAAAGGAGGCTGACGTATATGCTATGGCATACGAACCTAGAAAGAACGAGCGTATTGAAGGTAAGCTCGGCATCATTCTTGATACTATTAAGGAGAACGGGATCATATTTGTTTAAGGTTACTCCTTGTATTGGCCCAATTGTAATTGCAACAATAACATCTTAAGCTTGGTAGTTTATTCTTGTTACGTTGTCTAATGGGTATACTAGGAAGATTCCTTCTTTTGCTACATTCGTTCTCTCGTTTTACTCGAAATTTTGATCTGTACCACGTTCCAGACTCTGCGTAGCACACTATTTACTCTCTGAAGAGAACTGTAACAAATGTGTTGGAGCACTCGCTCTACGGACAGAGAAGGGAGTGCTTAATGCTCGTGTTTGTACAGAAGTGAACATGTGGTAGGAAAGATATTTTTATAGTTCTTTTAAAATTTTAAAGAAATTGGATTTCCAAAAATGAAAATAAGCAGTGCCTCAACAGAGTTAAACAAGGAAAGAACTACAATACTGCTTACACTATTATAAGCAACCAGTTATATAACATGAAATATACAACTTCATGTAAGACATGCATGGAGCTACTCGATTCTCTAAATTGCTCCTTGGATGACGAGGTCATAATGTTCCATTGCCTACTGCCTTGCTCTTGCGTGCAGAAACTTTTTAAGAGATTGAAGTTGCGCGATAACATTAGAAGAACATTGAAGATCATTTCCCCTAGACATGATCAATTCTTTAATCCAAGCAAGATTCTAAAGTATCAGGTTTAGTTGCTCCGTTTTAGACTTCCCATGGATTCTTCTTCCTTTCTGGATTGAATAAATTGTACACCATAATGACTTTATGAGCAGGGAATGATCATCCTCGGATAACAGCAAGGAATCAGAGGCTCAAGAGATGACTTTATCCCCCCTCAATTTCTCTGCAAAAGTGATCGCATAATTGTTGGATAACCAAAGTTCCTTTAACTATGAGCAGCTGAAGAATAAGTAGTTTGTGGATTCTAAAGTTTGCAAACAAAGGGTACATCTTGGCTCTAGATTAGGGAAGACCTTTTAGTCTATCTAAAGTGTTGAGCTTATTTAGAAGGAACTTGGTACTCGTTCCAACAAGCTTGCACCAATTGACTTTGGGAGAAAATGGCTTTAGAAGCTCTTGACATGACTTATTTGTAAAAGAGACAAAAGAGTGCTTCAACCCAATAGGTTTATCCTCCCTATTACATAAAATAGCAGTAATAATTAAAATTGGAACGACTTATTTAAATTCAAGGCGTCGTGAAAATTACTGCCCTAAGTCGGAAATTTCCCCTCTACGGTGTAGCAGAATAATGGGATCCAACCACAGGGTTAACAACTTCTCCACCAACTTTGGTGCACTCCAAAGAGTAGAGTAGGAACTGTCTCTGAGAATAAAAAAAAGTTAGACAAATGCAGAATTTGTGTGAGATAAAATACGTAAGAAAAAATACGAGCATAAGGTGTTTGTATATAGAGGAAAATGCTTGTGTTGGATGGAGCAAATAAAGATGCGTGAAGGATGAAAAAATAGAGAAAATGAGTAGTTGTATGACAGTGGTGGTGCAAAAATGACAGATGTGTTACTTATATATAACAAAAACACTGCATACGTTGACAATGACAATAAAGACACATTAAGGAAAAATGGAACGTTAACAATAATGGTGGCAATCAACGTAAGAAACGTTTGAGCAAAAAATTGATGGTGAACGTTTTAGTGAAATCAAGACAAACATTATGAACGTTATTCACGTTTTGGAGCAAAACGCCGAACAATCTCCCACTTGGTCCAAAACTTGAAACAAACTGTAACAATTTAAGAGCGATAAGCGAACAACCAGGTGAACTAAGTCTTGAACTTGGTGTTCAAGAAAATCGAAGACAGAACCTGCTAGAGAAATAAACAGCCTCAAAATGCCCTAGTCTCATGATCGCTTTAGAGAGATAGCCCAAATACTATCATAGGAGGGTGGCTAGCCCCCATAATCACGTAGGTGAGTCCATTAAGTGTGTACTACTCACACCACCCAAACTTGGGCTATGGAACTCATTAAGGATTAAACAATCCAACC
>JAOTAW010000007.1:6450200-6461679 GCA_025629945.1 Erythroxylum savannarum | reverse complement strand
TGATTAGTGAAGTTTGTATCTGAACTCGGGTTTACTCTGTAAGTGTAATCTATCCATGATTTTTTTTTTCTAGTCAATATGGTTTTACCAGTCTGTTGGTAGAGCATAAAGGTGGCAATCTTTCTTGCTATTTTTACTTTTGACATGTGTATGTGGGGATATGTTTCCAGGTAGTTGTGATTTTTTTACTCTTCTTTGCTCTTATGGGTCGGGTTCCAAATCCGTGTTCTGGAAGCCTTTCCGTGTTGTATGTCGGTAGTTTGTTCTGGATTACATTTGTACTCCTGATTTCTGGTATGCATTCCCAACATTGGTTAAGGATGTGAGACTACCAGTTATGTTCATTTTCTTCACGTCTCTAAGAATGACGGAATTATCCATGCTGGGAATGCATACCAGAAATCAGGAGTACAAATGTATTCCAAAACAAATTACCGACATGATGTGAGAGTACCATTTATGTTCATTTTCTTCGTGTCTCTAAGAATGACAGAATTATCCATGGACGGTGATCTATTTCTCTGTCTTTTAGATAACTTCTTGTTATTCTATGAATTGGATGTGAGTGCTAGAAAACCTCGCAAAATGCCAATTTAACCTTCACCTTACTAGCAACTATTAGAGGAATGCTACAAAATATAAGCTTGAAAAATCTTCGTTCCTATGGGACTACGAATATCGTTATCTAGTCTAAAAGATTGATAATGTCAGGTGACTTCTAGCCTGGAAGGTTTTTCCATATTTTGAAAGACAGTGGATGCAATTCACAAAAAGATGCTGAGTAATTATTAATGGATGAGAAAAATTTGAGGGTCATTTTATATTTAGGACTGGAAGCTTTGAATTTACAGGATTTTCTGTCTTTTCCTTCTCTTAACTAATGTTGTGGTAGATTTTTGTGTAGAAACTATTTGACGGTTATGCTTGCAGCCATGTTTAGCATTGCGATTCATTTGTATATGACTCTATAGTAACTTACCTACTAGTTTAGCGTTATGTAGAAAGTGATGAACTTAAGCTTCCAACTGGTTCCTTTTCTATGTTCTATGCTTTGCTGCAGTGTTTGTGAGAAATAAATGGGTTTTGTTGAATTGCAGCCAACCATCTTGGATTCATCAGCATTGCTGCAAGTTGATAAAATGGAAACCAGTTTAGTTCCTCGTGATGAAGGTCAAAATGGGGGATTTTCTCAAGCACAGTCCATTATTTACAGTTCTCAGGTCCTGCAATGGAATCCGGTGCTTCTTTATGCAGTTGTCCCATCCATTATTAGTTTTGATTTACCTGTCAAGATGTTAATGCTATGAAAAAGATGCCTATATTGTCCATCAGTTCTTAGTCTCGAAGTGACCATCCATTCCCGATATATGGAGTGCTTCTTTTCAAGGCTCATTGTAACTGAAATAAAGAGATGCACATTTTAAGTGTGTTTTAAAATTTTTTTCTCAGAACTTGATAGCAGATAGCTATATATGAAGTCTTAAAAAAGTCCAACTGTGCAGAAACTTCAAGATGATCTACAAATGTTGGGAATGAAAATCAAGCAGCATGAGGAGAATATAAAAGCGCTGAAAATCCAGAAAATCAAATTAGAAGATTCCATTCTTGATATGCAAGGTATTCGTAATTTATAGATGCTTTTTTATGTAAACTCTTTCTTAAATGCTGAAATGAATTAACTTAAATCTATACAATTATACTGTTTCCATGTTCACTCTACTAATGGTTGATGAATATTTTATCAGTTATTCTCGGGAAGTATCATTCTTCAGCCCCTCCAAATACTGGGAACAATAATGATTCTTCTAATTCGAGTGAGGAAACAACCAAGCAGATTCTACGGTTTGAAAATTCTGCTGCAGGTATTTTGTGCCAGCTCACTGTGCGACATGGAAAACAGGCTTCCCATCTTACATTAGTCAAGGATGTTGTTGGGATTGTTGCTACACTTGCCAATGTAGAAGATGACAACCTTAGTCGGTTAGTTGCAATATTTGGAATACAAATTACTAATTTTTTTTCCAAATACTGGATTTCCAGTATTTTACAACATCAGTATAGATGCTAATGATGCAAATCTTCATTTAAAATTGCCATTTGTACCTTTTATATTGGCTTAGAAGTTGCTAGCATCACTCTAAATCATTTGAAAATTCATTCTCTAGTTGCCCTCATTATATTTTAGTTGTTTTAACCACACAAGGTATTTGAAATGATACAGCATTCCTTTTTGGTGGCCCACATTAACAAGGAGCAATGTGATTTTTAATTACAACAGTTTGACCCATGTTTGTTCTTCTTTTCCTTTTGATGGACATATTGCAGGCTTCTTTCAGAGTTTTTAGGATTGGACATTATGTTGGCAATTGTCTGTAAGACTTTTGAAGGTGTTAAAGCTCTTGAAACTTATGGAAAAGAAGGATGCATCAATAAAGGGTCTGGTCTTCATGGTCTTGGTGCTTCTATTGGGAGGGCTTTGGATGGTCGATTTCTTGTCATTTGTCTTGAAAATTTAAGGTATGAATCTCAGATGATCCATTTTACCATCTGGAATTGTTGTTTGTTTAACTAACCAAATCCTCACCTTTTTTGTAGACCTTACTGTGGTGAATTTGTAGCTGATGACCCACAAAGAAAACTCGACCTTATAAAGCCAAAATTGCCCAATGGAGAGTGTCCGCATGGATTTGTTGGCTTTGCTGTAAATATGATCAAAATTGAACATACCAACTTATTTTATCTCACTCGTGAGGGACATGGCCTGAGAGAGACCCTATTTTATAACCTTTTTTCGCGCCTTCAAGTCTATAAAACAAGGGAAGACTTGATACAAGCCTGTCCTTGTATAAGTGATGGAGCCATTTCGCTGGATGGAGGGATGATAAAGGCTATAGGTGTTTTTTCTCTTGGCAATCGGTAATTGGCTTTCCAATCAAAAAGTCAAACAGAACTTTCATTGACTACGGTTTATTTGCTTTTTGTAAGATGCATGTTTCATTTTGAGTTTCCATCGTAAATTTTAATTTAAATAATCCTCAGCTATATATGTGCGCCTTTGAAAGTGAAATAACTGTATGAAAGATGCAACTTCTCACTGCTAAAGGTGAACAGAAATTGAACGTACTTTAGATGTAATTGTAATCATAGTAGACAACCTATTACATTATACCCATATACGCATGCTCAAAAGTTTTGATTATCTATTTATTTGTTTATTTGGCTCACGGATCATGTTTTCTAACAGTTTATTTTGCATGCTTACTTTCATTATTGATGCTACCTAATCACCAGAATCAACATGGACGTGAGATTCCCAAAAGCTTTAATATATTCAGGTCTTCCAAATGCTAACATTGAAACGGAGGAAAAACTCAAGAAGATGAGCTGGGATAAAGAAAAACTACTGGAGGACATAAACAGAGAACAATCACTACTGAATGTTACGAAGTCCAATTTTGAGGGAAAGAAGGAAGAATTTCTTAAGTTCATAGCCCAAAGCTCACCATATGCAGCTCAGGTAATGCATTGCAACTTATTTTGCATACTAGCTAGTAATAATGATATTTCTAGACAACATTTCTCTGCAGTATTCGGTGTCTTTCGTCCATAATACTTGTCCCTATTTTCAAGTTAGTTGTCATTGCAATGAGCACATCTATATTTATTTTACACCTTTGTTCTTGTGGATGGACCATGTACAAGGTGTGGTCTTCATGAGCTATGAATGGACTTCAAGAAGAAATTATAAAAATTCTGGACTAATACCGGAGCCATTATACTGTAACTGCAACAATTACTAACTTACAAACAATTAGATTAATGACTAGTTTCTTTTATGATGTAATTTCTCAAGAAAGAATTTGAAAATGAAATCGGGCATTGAAGGATGATGTGCAGTTTGTTCAGGCTTGAGTTATTTGGAAAGCTAGAATTTGTTAGGTTCTGCATACCTAGAAGACTTAGCAGATTCATATTTGGTAGTTTTGAATCCACACTAAAATATCATTGCAGCAACAGAATCAGTTATCTCAAAGTAGATCCAGCCCAAGCTTCCTGAAGGGTATCAGTCCAGAGGTATTCTATTACCTTGATCTCATTATTTTACCTAGTCTTCGGGTATTCTATTACCAGATTTTCGATTTTCTTGCAGCGGGGTAGGGAATGATCTTTGGCAAGGTTTGCACTTAGATGCTGATTACCGTGTAGCCTGTTGTTGATGTGAATGCTTTTAGCCTTTTTAACACTATAATTATGTTCCTCCCTCTTTTTTCTGGTTGCAACATCAACTTGTAATTATTTTATTTTTTCAATCTATAAAGAACGGCATATTCTTAGGGATGATCAGATTGTGCAGTTGATGCCTGGTGGATAATCGAACTTCCATCCGTGCATTAGACGCAAAGTTTTATTGTTAACCTTAGTCGCAATGCAATAGACAATCTTGCGAACTCTATGTGACAAAAGAACTGTTTGCTTAGAACGAAGAATCTAAAGAAAGGGGGCGTGTGCCATGGAAAGCAGGTGCTCGAAAACAAAGAAGCCAATTACATAGCTAACGATCTAGCCAAGATTGAAACCTCCAAGTCCCGTCTGAAGTATTATTCATCAAAAACTTCTGTTAATAGTTTTGATGCTTAGGAAGACCAATTTCTGAACTATACAGGTACTGTTTTTCATGTGTTGAGCTTCAGATTATGTGCATCAATCTGACTTTATCTGAAGATACTGAAATTCCTGTGTGTCTAATTAGCATAAACACATCATCTAACCATGGTTTTGAATGGTTTTCTTTTGAATTAAAATGAAGTTGAAAGGGGGATTAAAAGAAAAAACCCAACATACAAAAAAGGCATCTGGAGAGCTTTTCATCTAAAAGGAACATGAACCAAGTACTACTTTAGGAACCCAGTTTGGGTGTAAGTTATCTAGTGCAAATCAGAACATTGGATAGCCTTGTCATGGCTGTTTTCTAAACTATGCCAGGTAAACGGGCTCCAGTTTTACCTTGGAAGAAGCATACCTTGAGGAAGTATTAGAGGATTCCAAGAGTTAAGCGAGGTTTCAAGTAGTACTAAATTCTTTCACTGCATCTGAGGTGTAAGTCTTTAACAATAATGAGCTCTAGTAACTAGTTATAAATCGAGTTAGGAGTGCATAGGGATCCATTTTCTTGTCCTTGAAAGCTTGAATTTTTTCTTTCCCTCCAAACACTATAGATGTAGCAATTCAGGCACAACTTAAATATTATTAGATCATGCTTATTTTGAGCTTTGATTCTTGAAGCTCAACTAATCACTTGATCTCATATTAAGCTTACCTTGATCCTTCGAAAAAGACAAGTTGTACGATCCTCTCTTCACACATTAAAGATAAGTGATAATGGATTGAAATTCTTTAGAGGAGGTTGGGGAGTAGACGTAGGTTAAAGAGAACCAAACCATTATCAATTGTTTGTACAATCTCTTACCCATACTATTTTAATTACTTGATTATTACTCTTACCCAATTAAATTTGTTTATATTCAATTGTCAATCTCTTATATTTGATTTCTATTTAATTTTGTATCTTAAACTTACAGCCTTTACTATTGATCATAACAAATGAAGGTGTAATTAACTTTGGCCTCAATTCCAGCATACAGACTTTGGAACTTCATGTTTCTGTTTATTCAATACAACTGTAAACACTTTAATAATCCGGAGCATTATAAACACAAAGAATTCGGCAAGTTACTTCTCCGCAGTCCTGACCTGTTCTTGAAGAGTCTCGTAAAGGGTCTCCACAAGATTGAGCAAGAAACCATCTGAACCATGTTTTGCCAACAATGAAACAGCTACAGGAAGATTATCATGCATCCCTAGTGGTATAGATACCTGTACAAAACTACAATAGTCAGAAAAGGCAACAGTTTAAAGCATATGTCAATGAAGGTACAACTCTCCACAATAAAAGAGAGCAAGAGGACCTGGCAGAATCCTGATAGCCCTGCAATGGACAACAAACTAGAAGCCTTGACACGGAAAACTTCCAGTGTGCTCGGATCTGTGTGTAATTTTGGCGGAAGCCCTGGAACAGTAGGGATAGCAAGAACACCAGAAGCCTGCAAAGAAATCGCTTCGACATTATTTAAGTTACAAATTAAGCGAATGCATCAGAGATAACACCTGTGACTGCTAAGATCTTAGAGATTAATAGATTATGGATCTGTAACAGTCCAGAATATAGAGCTTATGTCAGAATCACACAGGTCCGTTGTAAGTTGAGGGCAATTGAATGAATTCATGTCCCTGCTTCAGCAAGAACAAGCGTTATCAGGATGAAGATTATCTATTCTCTTAATGAAGTGTTTTCTTCAGAGCGGGAGAGCATCTTTGCATCATCCAAAACTATAAAAGTTCAAGTTTGTTGGTTGTCATGGAAAAATAAGTTCTTTACTTACAAGAATGTTAAGTCTATATCAAAACATAATGCCATAAAACACAAATAATTTCCAACCTACTACAATATTGTCTTGGGTATCATCTTCGCTAGATTTTTTTTTTTAATTTAGAGCATTGAGAGAGAGAGAGAGAGATAAAATACCCCAAGAAGATCTGTTAGAGCATCACGTAACTCTGACTTAACAGTGTGACAAATATCATTGTCTTCCCCTGTTGCTGTAACAGCTTCCCACACTCGTTCAGATAGTCCCGGACCCAAATCAGGCTTGATTCTAGTGACCCACTCCCCATGGTTAACTTTGAATTCGTACCTATAGTTCAAATTGTTCAGGAGTCAGTAACTTTAAGCATCAGCCTTTCCATTTGACACCACAGCCAAGATCCTCAATATCAATCAACTTAAGAAATCTTCCCAACCTTTGAAGTGATAGCATGGCAGTTGAGAGGGCTGCCAAGGATGGAATATTGTGTTGTTGACCCTCCAATTCTTTGCTCATGAAATGATTCAAACTAGGAACCCTATCCTCAACATAGTCTCCAAGATTTATGTGCTTCACAATGTCATCTGTATCATAAAATACATCCCACTCAAGGAATGGTTCGGATAGAAATGACAAGCAAGTGATACTACAATGCATTTGAGGGTCAATAAAGAATTTAACACTCTGCCGGATATGGCGTTTCTTCTTAGCCAATATTAATCTCTAAATTATATCGTTCACAGGGAAGATTGAACAAGTGACCACAATAAGGTTGATGCAATTATTCACTAATCAGTCTACTCAAGATAAAATTACATGCCTTAAATAATTTGAAGTCAAACTGATGTTTCCAGCCTTCTACAGTTCTAACTTCTCAAAATTTTAACAGGGACAGAAGTAACTTGATTTGACAAGTTAACTTCTTCAATTTACAGTTCTACCTCCAATTAACTTCTTCACTGATTTGACAAGAACTTGACTAAGTCGATCATCTGGAATGCTTGAAAGCTGGAAACAATCTTCTGCAATAATTATCTGAATTGGTTGGAGAGGACTCACATCAGGCACCTGAAGTAGAGTTTGACCAACTCGATTGAAAATCACAGGATCTCTAGCAAACCATCCTGCAAGAGGATTTGCCCCAGGAAAATAAATATTTGAGTAAAATGGAAACTGAAATGCCCAACTCTTGTGCGACCACTGTTTATAAATTACTTAAGAACATAAAAATTTATCTGCAAAACGTTGTTGAAGATCTCAAACAAATGAAAAGTATTAGTTTGCCATATCATTTTCAGAGCATGGCACCAAGTTGATGTTATTTTCATATTTTGTTCTCAATATCATAGAATGCTACTAGCTAACTATATAAATGCTTAATGAATTAAGATGGTAAAAACACACAAGAATTTGCATTGCATTTCAGGGGTAAGATAACATCTAACAATTGAATAATGAATTGGTTTAAAGGTCTCTTTATCTGCATCAACATTTCGTACCAATGCCACCAATCATTTATTTCCAGTTCCATACCTACAGTGTCAAAACTCTGTGCCATGGGAATAACTCCTACAGTTGAGATTGCACCATGTGAAGGTCGAAATCCGAGAATTCCGCAATATGATGCAGGAACTCTAACACTTCCTCCAGTATCAGTTCCTGTGGTATAGAGGACATTTTGCTTTTAATGTTTGATTATAGATCAACAATATTAAGAACATCTCAAACAGAATGTTTACCCAAGGAGAAATCTACTAGTTCTGCCCCTACTGCAACAGCAGACCCACTGGAAGATCCTCCGGGAACATATTCTGGAGCACATGGATTTCTAGGCGTGCCATAGTGTTTATTTTCTCCATTGATGCTGCCACAATTATCAATAGTTGAGTTGTCAAGGAAATTGAATGAACAAGGATGTTGAATAAGCATTTTACCATGCAACGATGAAATAGTTGGTGACATGGCTCCCATTCGGTATGGAATCAGATTTTTCATAAGATTGAAATTCTTAAAGCGCATAATTCCGACCATTAAAAATATTCAAACTGTTTCTTCCTCCTGTTGTCCATATACATGTCAAAAGAATTCAGCAAAATTGCTATATACCCATCAAAACGTAGATTACTATTGCAATAGCCCTTTGCATGTACATTGCAGCACATGGATCTCCAACTTTTAGAATTTTTGGGCATGGAATTTTGTTTATTGTAGCTAACAATTTCAGAAATGAGCATAACTTGTAGTAACAGAAGTAATGACTCTTTAAAACTTTGATAAGCATAAACAAAGAAAGCTTTAAATGAAACAACCTCAAGGTTACATTGAGAAATTCAACTCCAGAAAATCTTCATATATATTCGGTACAGTCCTTGTTTCGCATCACTTTGAAAGCATTATGACTTACAAATATGAATAGGAAAAGATTTCAGAGGTTTTTGGGTTCTCACCTGTATGCCATTTCATCCATGATTGTCTTACCAATACATGTTGCACCACCTCTCAAGACATCCAGAACAGATGGAGCAGTTGATGTAGCAGCTCGATGAGTCCTTGCCCAATCAGGATTACCAAATCCAGTAACATACCCGTCCACGTCAAATCTATTACATTAATCTCCCAAAATAACTTAACCAAACCAAAGGAGATGCTAAAGTCCTAGATTAAACACAAGCACACGGAAAACAACAAATTCCCACAATTTAAAAAAGAAAAAAAAACAGATTGGAGCGTCATGAGTCAAACTGGTAAGAGAATTTTAGAGAGAAAAATAGAGATTTGAGAGAGAAAGAGTAGAAGAAGTTGAATTCTATTAATTCTCAAAAAGTAGTTACAACCGTTGATGGCCACTAATGACACGTCCCTCTTTTTACAGCTAATGTTACAGGTCTTATGTGAGAACCAACCCCCATAAGACCTGTAACAATTGGTATCAGAGCTAACACTACTCCTTCAAGTTCTCGTGCCACGTCCACGGGTTGTGACGCCAGCATTGCAGTATTCGCCCAGGGCTAGAAAAGGTCTAGCGCACAACCAGCCCGCCGGTGCTTGGACTGCGAAGCGAACGTTACGGTCTAATTGTCCCAAATCGGTAATGAAAGAGACTGATGTGGGATTTATAGGCTTATGGACTCTCACCCTTCAAGCTAGCTTTTGGGGTTGGTTCTCTCATAAGACCTGTAACAACTAAACGAAGTCGACACACTAAAAACTCCCCATTTTCTTTAGCTAACATCTCATCTAATTTTTCTTCTATCAATTGCTACAAGGTTGACTGTCGGGGTAACATTGCTAAAGCTCATGCAGAAATTTCCACGCAGCATCTTCTTCATCACTATCACTATCACTATCACTATCCCTTCCCTATCCCTCAAAGATTGGTCAACTGCTAATAACCTTGAATCAACAATTAAATCTTGAGTATGTAAATAAGGCGCATATCCACACACAGAGGCAATTAGAATGGAACACCATTCCGCTAATGGTAACCGCTTATATCGCTCACCATGCAATGCAAGTAGGTCTCCAGTGTATGATTAACAACCTCTATTTGACCATCTCAATCAGCAATTGACATATGAAGTGACACTCCTTAAGGGAAAAAGAGTTTCTACTAAACTAAAAATGGGATCCTGATCCCTTATTATACGTTTAGGCATACCATACAATTTATATACAGGAGCTAGGAATAGTTGAGGGGTCTTAACTATTGTCTAAGGATGTGATACCGGCACAAAAAGTGCAACAACCAAAAACAATTGAATCACCCTTTGATTTTAGTAATTCCTCACTAAAATCAATGCTAACATCAGTCAAGAATTGTTGTGGAACAGATAAGGTTTCTGCAATCCAACGCTTGCTTCCATTTCATACTTATTTCTCTAGCACACCTCACAACTTCTGTGTTACAGGTGTTATGAGATATGCCAATTCCAAAAGCTATCTTAAAGGGTGGGAGAGCCCATAAGCCTATAAACCCCACATCAGCCCCTCTTATTACCAATGTGGGACAATTTGACTGCAACATTCCACCACGCTCCGCAGTCTAGGCACCCGCAGGCTAGATGTGCACTAGACATTTTCTAGCCCCATGTGAACACTGCAATGCCAATGTCACCACCTGTGGGCCCAAGACTCAGAGGATTGGTGCTGGCTTTGATACCAATTATTACAGGTCTTGTGAGAGAGCTCAACCCTAAAAGCTAGCTTGAAGGGCGAGAAAGCCCATAAGCCTATAAACCCCACATCAGCCCCTCCTATTATCAATGTGGGACAATTAGACTGTAACATTTTGATGTATTTCCTAACGTTTGCCTGCATTTTCCTCCAAAAGAAATAGAATTGAAATGTCTCGTAAATCACTAAGAACCTTGAGTGGCCGCCCATAGTACTGTTATGGAAGAAGGAAAAGGCATTAGATCCCAAAGTGGGCACATTACAGATTACCAGCCTAACCTTCCATATAATAAGCCATGAGACCGTTCAATTTACCATCCTTCAATTGAGTCATTACTGATTGCATTCCCTTATCAGCTCCCCAACTACTCCTAATTTTTGATAACTAATAAATCTGAACGTTTGAAATCATCATAACGTAAAGTTCACCACACTATCCACGCTTCACAATCCATCAGCTTCAGTATTTTCCACTCGTTTTTTAAATCATCATAACGTAAAGCTCACCACCATCCACGCCTGACGATGCATCAGCTTCAGTATTTTCCACTCGTTTTTGTATTTGCTTGACAATGCATAAGCTTCAGTATTTTCCACTTGTTTTTGTATTTGATCAAAAAGTCAAATCCTAACAACTTGGGTAACTAAGTTTGTTGAAAGTGAGTTGTGATATTTTGCTCCAAAAATACTTTTCAAGACTTCAATGATCTGTTTACACAGTAAAATGCCTTCCTATGAGGTGACAGGACCAGTATAATAAGAGCTAACAGCTCTTTCTCATAAATAGACAGGTGTAAGTGTCCACTGGAAAGAGATCTTGACAAATACTATCGAATGGTTTGTTGCATCAAAATAGCCCCAAGTCCACTCCCAAACACATCAGC
>JAOTAW010000007.1:6414209-6427032 GCA_025629945.1 Erythroxylum savannarum | reverse complement strand
ATGTAAAATATTTAAAAATTATTGTTATTTCAAATTAATTGTCATTATT
This sequence comes from Erythroxylum savannarum, assembly GCA_025629945.1. Taxonomy (NCBI): domain Eukaryota; kingdom Viridiplantae; phylum Streptophyta; class Magnoliopsida; order Malpighiales; family Erythroxylaceae; genus Erythroxylum; species Erythroxylum savannarum. Next base: position 6,426,983 of record JAOTAW010000007.1, on the reverse strand, counting down.
ATTTATTTTTAAGATTTTTGAAAGCATGATTGATATAAACAGTAAACTAGTAAAGTATACAGTACAACTGTATAATATATCAATATGGACTATTTTGCAAATTTTAAAAAGTTTTGGGACTATTTTATAAATTTAAAAAATATCCTTAAACGGTACCCGGTACCGACCGGTACCGGTACAGTTTCGTTCCAGAGCCCAATTCGATACCGAGCCTGGTACGGTATTCATAACATTGGTCGGGGGGTGTTGTGTTGGGATAGTAGTGGGGTTTTGTGTTGGATTTGTAGTGGGGTTTTGTGTTGGGTTGATAGTGGGATTTGTGGAAGTATGCTTGGTGTTTGGTATTGGTAGGGGTGGTGAATGTAGGATTCCAGCGTAAGTTCTGGATGAGGGTGAGGCTGCTGTATTAGTGGGGTTTGGGTGTTGATTGGTTTTGATGGCTTCTAAGAGGGATAGTATGGATTTGTGGTTTTCTTCAATTCTTTTGTTGGTTTCAAGCTGAGCTTTGGACAGGTCGGCTTGCATGGTTTTCATTTGTGTTTCTAATGCCTTTACTTGTTCATCAAGGGTCATCAGTCTGGTACCTTCGTGAGCCATGGCAGCTAAGATCTCTGATACCAAATGTAATATACCAGCTGAGATTGGGTAGCATAGAATGGGAGGAAGGAAGAAGAAGAAGGTTAGCCGAAGAAGAAGATTGAGCAGAGAGGGAGAGTGTATAGAGGATAAGAGATATTGTATTGATTTTTCAGTTATGCCCTCCTCGACAATTGTAGCAACATATAACCTCATTTCTGTTTGTTGTAATCGAATACTAGAAAATAATAAAATGAAAAACAATTTATGCTAGCACAACACATTGTCTGATATTATTTAGTGGGCCTTTAGCCTTGTAGTAGGTCCTCTAAGTTCAAACCATGTTTGGTCATAACAATGCCGCAGAGAGAATCCTGACAGAAGCGTAATATGACCACAATACACATGTTTATGTATCGAAGGTTTTAATTAACTCATCAAGGTTTTAATTAAAAAAAGTAGCTTTTTTGGGAGAAAAAATGGACAAAAAGCCATATAGGAGCGCGAATGATCTCGTGCGACACATCGCACGGAGAATCGCGACATAGGCGCCTTGTTGTGATTTGTGCAGGACGTGCCAGTTGCCACAGGCCGCTCCGATCAAGCTCTGTAACCGGCTGTTATCTATGTGACGACGATTTGCTCAAAAGTACACCCATCCTCTGGAGCTGGAAATGCTCCGAAGAACAGGAAAATGATTCAATTCGATCTTCGGTCGACGAGGCTGCCGCTGCGTCTATATAAGTAAGTATTGCTTGCGTAAATTGTTGGGTACGATCATACCAGCAATAATGCACCAGATCCCATCAGAACTCTGAAGTTAAATGTGCTTAGGCGAGAGTAGTACTAGGATGGGTGACCTCTTGGGAAGTCCTCGTGTTGCACCCCTCACACAAATCTTTTTTCTCCTTCCAGCGCGTCCTTTTGTCGTACAGGAGCATGAACGCTATCGTGAGCTACGTCGTAGAGAGAATCCAGACAGGGGCGCAATATGACCACAATACACATGTTTATGTATCGAAGGTTTTAATTAATTCATCAAGGTTTTAATTTAAAAAAAAGTTGCTTTTTTTGGACAAAAATGGTCAAATAGCCATATAACAGCACGAATGATCTCCGTGCGGTGTGTCGCACGGAGAATCCCGACGTTGGGGCCTTGTTGTGATTCGTGCAGGACATGCTGGTTGCCACAGGCCGATCCGATCAAGCTCCAAAACTGGCAGTTATCTATGCGACGATGATTTGCTCAAAAGTACACCCATCCTCTGGAGCTGGAAATGTTCCGAAGAACAAGAAAACGATTTAATTCGATCTTTGGTCGACGAGGCTGTGGGTCCAAGCGATCCGCACCGTCCTCGTGGCATGGCTATCGCTGCGTCAGTATAAGTAGGTATTTGTCGCGTAAATTGTCGGGTGAGATCATACCAGCATTAATGCACTGGATCTAATCAGAACTCCGAAGTTAAATGTGCTTGGGCAACAGTAGTACTAAGATAGGTGACCTCTTGGGAAGTTCTCATGTTTCACCCCTCACTAACATCATTTTTCTCCTTCTGGCGCGTCCTTTTGTCAATCAGGAGCGTGAACGCTATCGTGAGGTACGCCGCAGAGAGAATCCCGACAAGGGTGTAATATGACCACAATACACATGTTTATGTATCGAAGGTTTTAATTATTTCATCAAGCTTTTGATTAAAAAAAGGTGACTTTTTTGGGCAAAAAATTGGACAAACAGCCATACAGGAGCTCGAATGATCTCGTGCGACACATCGCACGGAGAATCCCAACGTGGGCGGCCTTGTCGTGATTCGCGCAGGACATGCCGATTGCCACAGACCAATCCGATCAAACTCCGTAACTGGCAGTTATCTATGCGATGACGATTTGCTCAAAAGTACGCCCATCCTCCGGAGCTGGAAATGCTCCGAAAAATAAGAAAACAATTCAATTCGATCTTCGGTCGACGAGGCTGTGGGTCCAAGCAATCCGCACCGTCCCCTTGGTATGGTTGTCGTTGTGTCTGTATAAGTAGGTATTTGTCGCGTAAATTGTCGGGTGTGATCATACCAGCATTAACGCATCGGATCCCATCGGAACTCTAAAGTTAAATGTGCTTGGACGAGAGTAGTACTAGGATGGGTGACCTCTTGGGAAGTCCTCGTGTTGCACCCCTCACCCACATCTTTTTTCTCCTTCCGACGCGTCCTTTTTCCATTAAGGAGTGTGAACGCTATCGTGAGGTACGTCGTAGAGAGAAGCCCGACAGGGGCACAATATGACCACAATACACATGTTTATGTATCGAGGTTTTAATTATTTCATCAAGGTTTTGATTAAAAAAAAGTTGACTTTTTTGGGCAAAAAATTGGACAAACAGCCATAAAGGAGCGCGAATGATCTCATACGACACATCGCTTGGAGAATCCCAAAGTGGGCGGCGTTGTCGTGATTCGCAAAGGACGTGTCGATTGCCACAGACCGATCCGATCGAACTCCATAACCGACAGTTATCTTTGAGATGACGATTTGCTCAAAAGTACTCCCATCCTCTGGAGTTGGAAATGCTCCGAAAAATAGGAAAACGATTCAATTCGATCTTCAGTCGACGAGGCTGTGGGTCCAAGCGATCCACGCCATCCCCTTGGTATGGTTGTCGCTGTGTCTGTATAAGTAGGTATTTGTCGCGTAAATTATCGGGTGCGATCATACCAGCACTAATACACTGAATCTCATCAGAATTTCGAAGTTAAATGTGCTTGGGCGAGAGTAGTACTAGGATGGGTGACCTCCTGGGAAGTCCTCGTATTGCACCACTCACTCACATCTTTTTTCTCCTTCCGGCACATCCTTTAGCCGTACGGGAGCCTGAACGTTATCGCGAGATACGTCGCAAAGAGAATCCCGTCAGGGGCGTAATATGACCACAATACACATGTTTATGTATCGAAAGTTTTAATTAATTCATCAAGGTTTTAATTAAAAAAAAGTGGCTTTTTTGGGCAAAAAAATGGCAAACAGCCATACAGGAGCACGAATGATCTCGTGCGACACATTGCACGGAGAATCCCGATGTGGTGGCCTTCTCGTGGTTTGTGCAGGACGTACCGGTTGCCACAGGCTGATCCGATCGAGCTCTGTAACCGGCAGTTATCTATGCAATGATGATTTGCTCAAAAGTACGTCCTCCTCCGGAGCTGGAAATGCTCCAAAAAATAGGAAAATGATTCAATTTGATCTTCGGTCGACGAGGCTGTGGGTCCAAGCGATTTGCGTCGTCCCTGTGGTACGACTGTCGCTGTGTCTATATAAGTTGGTGTTGTTTGCGTAAATTATCAGGTACGATCATACCAGCACTAATGCACCGGATCCCATCAAAACTTTGAAGTTAAATGTGCTTGGCCGAGAGTAGTACTAGGATGGGTGACCTCCTGGGAAGTCCTCGTATTGCACCCCTTACTCACATCTTTTTTCTCCTTCCGGCGCGTTCTTTTGCCTTACAGGAGCGTGAACGCTATTGTGAGATACGCAGTAGAGAGAATCCCGACAGGGGCACAATATGACCACAATACACATGTTTATGTATCAAAGGTTTTAATTAATTCATCATGGTTTTAAATAAAAAAAAGTGGCTTTTTTGGTCAGAAAATAGACAAACAGTCATACAGGAGCGTGAATGATCTCGTGCGACACATTGCACGGAGAATCCCGACGAGGGTGACCTTGTCGTGATTCGTGCAGGACATGCTGATTGTCACGGGCCGATCCGATCAAGCTCCGTAACGGCCAGTTATCTATGCGACGCCGATTTACTCAAAAGTGCGCCCATCCTCTGGAGCTGGAAATGTTCCAAAGAATAGGAAAACGATTCAATTCGATATTCGGTCGACGAGGCTATGGGTCCAAGCGATCCACGCCGTCCCCTTGGTTTGGCTATCGCTGCGTCTGTATAAGTAGATATTTGACATGTAAATTGTTCGGTGTAATCAAACCAGCACTAATGAGGAGTGAATATGAAATGAACAAATGAGGAGTGAATATGAAATGAATCGAAAGAGAATTTAGGAGTGAAGGATGCATATGATTGATCGAATCACGTGAGTTTATTGATTGAGATCAGTTGGAAGAAATTATTCGAGTGAAGAAGTTACTTGAGAGAATAAATGACTTGATGATTATTCAGTAGGAATTTCGAGGACGAAATTCTTTTAAGAGGGGGAGAAATGTTGGGCCCTGATTCGCATTAAGCATGTTTTCAGATTAGTTGAATTTTTTTCGGAAATTTGCCTACAAGCTCGTTTGAACCATTTGTTCGCTTTGCTTCCGCCTTATGTCTTTCAGTTTGATTTGCTCTTACTTCCGTTTTCGTTTTGATTCCGTACTTTGTTATCCAATTCGATTCGATTGTTCGTTTCGCTTTCAATTCCGAGCCTTCGATTTGCTTTGGTTTTTGTTCTGTCGTTTCGTTTTCCGGTTGGGACCCGAATCATGTGTAAGTATGAGGGTTTCAGATTAAGTAGTTGGGTTCCGAATTAGGGTTCCAACACAATAATTACTAAATTGTATGTTTCATATAAATCAATTAACAATTTAACAATGTAATGAATTAATTTTGATCTTATTTTTATGATTATTAAAATAATAAATAATATTACATTTTCCTGAACCATACACAATTCACAATGCCTAAATATTTTTCCATACACAGTATTATTTTGATCTCATTTCTTCATAGATTCACAATGCGTAAATGTTATTGAACCATAAACAATTTATATAACCAAACTTCCAAACCTAATACATATTTTATAAACTAGTCACAACACACACATAACATAACTAAAACACAATGGCCCTATTTAGTGAATGGCTTATTAACCAAAAATTAGCTGATTGATTATGTTTAGCTGATTGATCATATTAAATAGTTATTTATTGTATTTGGCAATCAAGTGATTGAGTTGGTTGATTAAACCCAATCAGCTGATTTTCAAAACGTAGCTGATTTTCAAAATGCTAAACAAGACTAGGGTTTGGCCTTCGGCTGATTGAAAATGACGAAATACCCACAAACAACAACATCATTCAGAAAGTTTTGGTAGATTTTTCTCTCTTCTCTCTTCATGAACCTTCGTTCTGATCACGATCTTCTACCAACGTTTGATCTTCTACTCCTTCGTTCTGATCATGATTGTGTGGAAAAGAATACCCACAAATCGGTAATAAGCCAGTGTACACTCACTCAAAAATGGAGTTTTGGGGTAAGGATTTTAAACAATCTTCTCTCTTCACGATCTTCTACTCCTTCATTCTAATTTAAATAGTCTTCTCTTGCGTTTTCGATGTTCAACTTTTTCTTTTTTCATTTAAGACATTCCATACGATTCACGGGGACCTTCATCCTTTTATTTGTTTGGAGATTTTTAGACGTTGCTGTAAACTTCTTACTCTGATTTTTATCTTTTCCTGAATATCTTCTAGGACCTTTGGGGATATGGCAAGAGGAGTAGTGTTGTTGTTAATCGCTCTCTGCGTACTTCCGACGATAGTGACCGTCGGTCGCCCCTTTAGAAACCCATTAAAGGTGCGGGGTACTGTGTACTGTGACGCTTGTCGTGCTGGTTTCGAGACCTCCAAAGCCACCGGCATCGCTGGTACGATACAACGCTCTATTCAAATCCCTTTCAGTTTTTAGTTCACTGGATTGTCTACATTGTATCGGATATGCTAGATCTGTTTTTTGTTCACTGGATTGTCCAAATTGTAACATATTCTTCTAGATCTGGGCAAGATATAAATGTTTAGTATAACCTGGACCTGGAGCATTATACTAATTATAGTTGAAAATGAGATGATTGGTTGACAAAGTTTTTATGTGAAGTATCCCCGATTTGATGTTATATATGTTGTATGAAATTTTGGAAATTGATTGAGAACTACTGTAATCTGGGTTTAACAAGATTATATCCCAAGTGGAAAATATCTTCTTTCTTTCATCACATTTCCCTACTGTGTTTTTGAAGTGAATCTACTGTATTTTTCATAGGTTTGATGTGTTTTAGAAGTGAATCTACTGAATTCTTGTCGTAGGTTTGGTGGGTTTTAGTCATAGCTTTGATGTGTTTTTGAAATGAATCTACCGAGTTCTTTTCGTAGGTTTGATTGTGTTTTTGAAGCGCAGCTACTGAGTCTTCATAGGTTTGTAATTATACATGTAGTGACTGCTTTTGAGATTACAAATAATTGCTAATAGTGATGATTGGTTGTTAAAACATGTAGTTGATGTTGTATTTGTGTAGGTGCCAAGGTTAAAGCTGAATGCAGAGCCAGGAAGTCCATGGAACTATTGTTCAGTAAGGAAGCAACCACCGATTCTAAAGGATCGTATACATTTGAAGTTGATGAGGACCATGAGGATTAGATTTGTGATGTATTGCTGGTTAGTAGCCCCCTTGAAGGATGCAGCAAGCCATCATTGGAGCGTGATCGTGCTTGTGTTATCCTCACCAATGGGATTGCCTCAGACGACCGCTACGCCAACGTCATGGTGTTTATGAAGGATCAACCGGAGGTTGAATGCAACGAGATCCTCAAACAGTGTCAGGAATTCGAAAATGAGGACTAGGTTTTGCATCGAGTTACTGTAAGACATAGTTGATTTGTGCTTGTGCTTTTACATAATACTGTTACTTCCATCACGCGGATTGTCTTTGTTATCCAATTGTTTAGAAAACTTATTGTTTAGAAAACTTGTTAATTTATCCTCGTTAATGAACTCAGTTTGAGTTATTATATGCCATGGTTGAGAATCTCTTATGTGCATTCCTGTTGGATTTTGAAGAACAAAAGAGAAAGAAAGATAGGAAAGAAAGATACTGCGTGAAACACAAATAGTTCAGATTTTCTTCACCTCAAAAACAAAACACAATACAATGATTTATATAATTCTAAAGCAGAAAAAATAGCAAATAATGGCCACTAATTGACCCCATTACCTACACTAATTGGCCCACTACCTAATTTGATAATGACTAAGTCAATAACTAACAACACGATCTTTTTTGAATCAATCACGATCTTTTTTGAATCAATCTAACAATTCCTTCTATTAGTTAATTTTTAGCTTAAAGGTCAAGAATAACCTTAATTTTATATCTGAATAAAAATTAGGTCTTAATGTTAAGTGTACAAATTAAACTTTATCAATTTTAAAGAGAGAATTTTTATGGCATCATATTTTTTTGGGTTATAGTGTCGCATGACTCTTTAAAATTAAATATTTTTTTATAAAAATATAAAATTAAATAATTAATTAAAAATGTTTATAAACTTTAATTTTCTATTAATCAAATTAATAAAAAATTTAATTAAACATTAACAAAACTATTAGTTAACAAATTCCTAACTTTATCAATCTCTAATTTTTATTATTGTTGTTGTTGTTGTTATTATTATAATAATAATTATTATTATATGTTTTATGTTTTTTATTAGAATTATAAACTTAATTTTTGTAGAATATTTTTATAAAAATATTCAACAAAATACTAAGATATATAATATTCATACTTTTATAATTTTTTTAAGTCATGTTTTTATAAGTCATTTTACACATAAACAGTTAATAATAAACAGTTAATTTTACCAAACATCAAATGATAAACAACTAATACAATCTACTGATCAAATCAACTAATATAATCAGCTATCAGTTAACAGCTAAGTGCCGTACCTACGTAATCCCGAGCATAAATAAACAACCTAAAACACCAAAAAATCAGACAAATTGCAACCGTTAATGAGTAATGCGGGCCGGTTGGGTCAGGTCGCAGGTCAAGTTAGGTGCAGGTCAGGTGGGGTAGACTACAGGTTAACCAGATGCAGATCTGGCTTCTAGACTTTAGTATGGAGCATTGGAGCTACTTCTACGTTGGGGACTGGGGTCCAGAAACTGGCTGATTGGACGCATAGGCGATACATGGAGAGCAGCGGACAATGACAGTGCGTAGACAGCAACGACAATGTGTAGGTGTGATTGGGGTGTGGATAGCAGCGAGTAGTGGAGAGCAAATTGCCAAAGAATTGGCGAGGAAGCAGTGGAGGAGGAAATAACTAGTGATGGAGGAAGCGACGACAACTGAGGACTCGATATCTATTTCTGTCAATTGAGAGTTTAACGATGGAATATTTTTATGAAAAATTTAAAGTTCAATATTTTATTATCATTTTTTAAGTTTCAGATTATAATTAAAAAATTCGGAAAATTTCGAATTTTTTTTTATAATTTCCCCTGTATTATTTTGATTTTTATGTTTAATTTTCCCTTACACGTCTCATACTATCCCACACGGTAAACAGCTCACTCAAATATATTCCCACACTCCTCTCCTTCGTGGCCGGGAGTGACTAGGGTTCACCGGTGGTGGGTAGCGCACTTTCTCATCACTACTCCGTTCTTGTTACAAGAACCCTAATCAAATCTATTGAGTTTTCGTACATTGGCTTTAGATTGTAGCACTTGCCCACTTCATTTTCGACATCTGTCTTACCAACGACCGTCTAATCGTCAATCATTAGGAGGGAATTGCAGGTGCAGGGAAAGAAAAGAGAGAGGAAGGTAAATAATTTCACCTTGTTACGGCTTTAATTCTTGTTAGTTGTTATGGTTCTCCATTGGGAATTTAAAAAAGTTGAAATCACCCATTTATTGGAAGAAGAATAAGAAGAAGAATGTAGATATTCAAATGCGGATAAAATAAATAGGATCGATAATCATATACAAGTTTTGTTGTTATTAAGTGCCAATAGACACATCCATATTTAATTATGGAACTTGTTGGAATTTATCGAGAAGACGACATGTGGGTAGAAGAAGTTTGAAAGTGAAATAACTTTAATTGGCTTTTTAGGATTGGTTTTCATTGAATTTGATGTGTTGGTGATGATTAGTGGGTTTTCTTCAATGGTGGTGTTTGCTTCGAAAAGCTGAATTTCTGTTAATTCAAGGAAATGGGTGCAAAAGGTTTGATCTTTATCATGTAATCTCACTCAAAATGTTCACTCTTTTGACTACTGTAATTTGTGTATGTAGTTCATTTGTTATTGAAACAATTATAGGGAAAAAAAGATTTAGTGACAAGAAGTTGATGGATGATCGGATAATATTAATTGGTGGCTGGAAATTATACTTGCTAATTGATGGATGCAGAGGTGATGCTATCACAATGATAAAGCTCTTTTTCAAGTTCCTAGTGTCTTGGAACGATGCTGGTTAACTATATTATAGTGCTAATGGTTCCGTTTATATGATTTTGTGTTGTTTCCTACGTCTTGAGAATTTTTATGTAATCACTTGCAGTTTGTGAACGATTTTCTCTTGAAGATTCTTATTCATTGCATTATAACTTTCATGCACAGTGTTCCTGCAGCATCTGGCATGGGAAGCAACTAATCATACAACTCTTCTGCCAACCCATGTGGACTCCGCCAGCACTATGAAGTCTAGTCCAGGGATGATATTATTTCCTTCTTGCTCAGATAAAGAGCAATGGTCAAGGATAATTACTGGCAGCAACACAGCATTTGCATTGACTGGAAGCGCTGCACTGGGGCAGTTAGGGGCCACAATTGGACTCATGGACATTGGAGAAAGTGATGATGCTTACCTGTTTCGTGTGGCTCTTCCCGGGGTCAAAAGAGATGCACGTAGGTTTTTGCTTTAAGTGAGGAGTTAAATACTAATTGCAGACAGAGTAACCTTCTATATGAGACATATCTTGCCTTGAAGCATAATTAAATGACTCATCGGTTGAAATGCTTGAGCCTGTCAATATATCATAATTGATCAAGTATACAATATCTACCACTTTGATGACTGGTTGTCACTTGCCTGGTGGTGCATATTGAGCTAGTCTGTTTAAAACATCTGTTGTCCCTTTAGCTTATATTACTTTTGTTTATTCCAACTACTGTCGATACCCTTGTTAATTAGAAGTCTATTAATGGAATATCAGTGAACATGGCTGAACATGGCCACATATATTGATGCATGTTTTGGCTATCAGATTGGGCTTTTCAGTAGCTCTAATTATGTTTACCAACATGATCTTACCCACTTTCACTTCCAGTCACTATATCATAAGACTAATGGTAACTGTTGTAGCTCCGTTAACAATATTTGTCCTATTCTCTTTTATACTTTTTGTCTTAACATTATCTTTACTAACGTATTCTTGCAGAAGAGTTCACTTGCAATGTTGAAAGCGATGGTAAGGTGCTTATAAGGGGAGTCACAACGACAGGAGAGAGAACTGTCTGCAGATTCTCGCAGGTGTTTGAAATGCAAACAGAGAATCTTTGCCCACCAGGGCACTTCTCCATTACGTTTCACCTGCCTGGACCAGTTGATCCTCAACATTTATTTGGTAATTTTGGCATGGATGGAGTTCTGGAGGGTATTGTGATGAAGGAGAACCAAACTGCCTTATAGCTATGCTTTACTTTTCGAAATGTTTTCACTGGTCATGAACTTGCCAATGTGTACGAGAACTGAATACGAAAGTGATAGAACTGGTAATGCAAGTAGCTATAAGAGACAAAGTGCTTCTTAAACATTATCTTTTGCATTTATACCCTTAACCATTTAGTTGTTCTCAGTGAAGCTGTGGTAACTTCTAGTCTTTCACGCCAGTATTAGGCTGTAATGGATTAGCACAACCACCCAAAATTTAGATAGTTGATGGATTCTACCAACATTGATAGTTCCTGGAATTGACAACTATAGACAATACTTCCAAACAGACGGCTTTGCCTAAACAAGGATCCGAGCTTTAAATTTCTATTTATACATTTGTTGCCCAGTGAAAACAAGAAAGCCAACACCATAAGCTTAAGAGTTCCAGCAGATTATTTACAGATATTGCAAATGTTTCTTTAGAAGGGATACATGAAGCATACAGGATGTACCCTTGTTCCCCCAGGCAGTTGGAGCTCATATGCCACCTTCCGATGTGCATGTTTCAAGTGTGTGCTGTTGAAAGTTTGTAGCTTCAGAACTACCATATCGCCCGCGTTAAATTCCACATCCCGTCTCTTTTTATATTCTCTCCGTTTCATTCGATTAACGCCCCCTCTAATTGTTCTTGAGTTTTTTATTTATTTATTTAGAAAATGAATAAAATTTGTTAAGCTTATACAACTACAAAGGTACAAGAACTCTCCGTGCAAATAGCCGTACAATTGATTAAGCAAGTCTATGTTAGAACAACAACTGTTAGTAACAATATTACATCTGGTTCAGCCAGATTCTGTTGAGGGTGGACGTCGCTGTTTGGATTCATGAAGTCTGTGGATGTAGCCTCTAAAATACCTAAAAAACAATAAAAGGCATACCGGGGGTGATTGCCGGCAGGCCCCTCCGATGCTTAAGTCAGTCATTTGGTAAGGGTTGTGGTCACCGAGAATAGAGAAAAAGCAGAGTTTTAGTTTCGTACCTATATCATGGGCAAATAGTACCTTATATATGGGATAATTGCTAGGTTTAGGTCTTTACGTAGATCTTGGTGTTTGCATGGGAGATGATCACCTACGACTGGGCCGTCGATGTCTGGGCCTAGAATTGAGCCTTGTATGGCCGACCCAACCATAAGCCCCCTACTTCTCGGCTCTGATCAAAGAGAAGGGTCGAAGGAGTACATCAGGGTTGTGCGGCTCGTCTGTATGACGACTCGCTATAAGGTCAATCGGTCGGAGATCAATGCCCTATGTGTAACAGCTTTGATTAGGACATAAGACCGGTCGGTTAACTCGCGCTAGGTCTAGGCGATCGATCAGCTCGCGCCATGCCGGGGCGATCGATCGAACATCGACGTCTTGTCGCATTGTTAAGCCTAATTATTACTCGACGATACGTATCTTCTGGGCGTCATTCAAAATTTGAAACGACACGTCCTTTTAACTGTCGCGCAACTGTCATGCGCTGTCATACATGTCCTTTCGACTGTCGCGCCACTTCGGGTCTTTAGTAACCCTAATTTACCATAGCTCATATTTTGCCACGTGTTCGACTCTGGCTCAGATTTCACCACGCGTCTAAAGTCGATTGGTGTTCCCTTTCAGTTTATGCTATAAATTTTGGAATCGACATTCTTCCTTCGCTTCTACTTCTGCGTACCGGATTCTCCTGTTTTTACCTTCCTTATT
>JAOTAW010000007.1:6377275-6388525 GCA_025629945.1 Erythroxylum savannarum | reverse complement strand
ATTAAATTGACTTAGGATTTTAATTTTAGGATAATTTAATTCTAATTATATATTAATTTGATTTATATGATATGATTCTTTATAGTATAAATGTACATGCTAAGATTAATAAAGGATTGATGTTGTAAAATTGATACTTTTGATTATGCTTTGCTTGAGGACAAGCAATATCTTAAGTGTGGGGATGAAGATTGCAATCTTAAAAAAAAAGGTTCATGGGAAGTACCCCTTATCACAACTAAAAACACATGGGATTTACCTATAAAGTATCAAATTTGCAAGTAATACACTAATTAGATATTCAAGGAGAGAAGTAAATTAGATATGTAATTTGGTGTAAGGTTCTTTAGAATAATGAGTTCTTTAGTCCCATTGACAACTTCATTAAAAAGTGATTCAACTATTTTGCATTTGGACTCATTTTCGCATTTCTTTCTTTCAATATTGTTTACATACATAGCCCACATAACTATTAGGTAGATCTACTTGTTAGTCTTAGGAAGAGAAACTTATGTTGTTAACGAGTGTATAATGCTAGAGATGGAGTTATCTGATCCAATCTATAAGCATTTCTATTTCCTTTGTTCCCAAATGAACTTAGTAAATGAGCATATAAAGAGTAAATGATCTTTCGTTTCTTCGTGTGCTGAACATAGTGAGCATCTTTTGTTAATGTCAACATAGGAAAGTCTAGCGGCAGTATTGAGCCTCTTCCTAACTATGCGCCAGAGAAGAAAAGAGACTTTGTGGGGCAGAACTTTATGCTAAATGATTTTGCTCCAATCAATTTTTAGATTCCTCGGTCTGATCATATCCATAGTGAGATTATTTGATAGATTGGAAGCTGGATGATTCTTCCAATAAAAAAGTACCTGATCTGAATGGTTTTTGAGAATATTGAGGTTATAGATGACTGAGACTAGTAGGGAATATCTAGAAGTTGTCATTAATATAGGTACTCAGCTTAGTATGAAGGGGAGTGAGCGAGATCATCGATGAGTCTATCAGGTGAATGAATACATCTAACTTTAAGAAAGTAAGAATGAATCCTCCTAATCTATAGTGATTTTTTGTCCTGAAGTATCCACCATAGTCTTTTAAGGATAAGAGCTTGATTAGACAATTTAACTAAACAAATGTTTAACCCCCTGTCTATTAAGCAACATATATCTATCCACTTAACTTAGACAGTCTTTTTATTTCCATTAGAGTGGGTCTATAAAAAATTGTTAAATAATATTTCTATTGTCTTGATTACATCTTTAAATAAAAAGATATGTAAACTCTAGTAAATGTATAATGAATTCAATACATATTTAATAAGCTGGATTTTCCTGCATAAGATAAGCATTTGTTCACTTATGAATTAATCCTTTTTTTAGATTTTTTTTAGTGAGTGGAATCATTTAAAGTAGCTTAAAATCCTAATGGAGATAAGCAATCCAAAATAAAGCAATGGCAGAGGCCTCATCAACATTCCTCCTAGTGGAGACAGTCAAAGAAATGGTGGAGACTTCAACGACATACTAGTGATGGAAGCAATTAAGGGTTCACTGAAAAAAGTAGCTTTGGAGATGAAGAACTAAATTTCATTGAAATTAACCTATAATCAAAATAAACTTTTGAATCTATCCAGAGCCTTCATGAATGTTTGAATGGAATCCGTACTGGCCTTGCTAAAAACAAGATCATCTGCAAAGGACATGTTAGTTAGTCCAATTTTCTTACATTTTGCATGGAATTTGAATTTGGGATTAACCTCCATTTCAAGCTTGATGATGGAGTTCAGAGTTTCCATACAAAGTATAAATAAGTAGGGGGAGAGGGGACCCTCCTGTCTGAGTCATTTGATTTCCAAGAAATAATTAGATGGGCTACCATCTATATTGTCCCTAAGCTTAAGGAGCTGAGTTAGAAAATAAGAATGAGAGGATTTAGGAGAAATGGAATATAAACTATTTCCTTTAAGGACATAGATCTTTATCCATCTAACCCATAAAATATCTTTATCTTGGATTATGCACCATATTCTTTTTAGGATAAGAAATTTATTGGTGATCTATTATTTTTAAGGACATAGATATTTATCCATGTAACCCACAAAGTATCTTTATTTTGGATTATGCACCATAGTCTTTTCAGCATAAGAACTTTATTGGTGATTTTAATTAGATTATTCCTAACCCTCCTTCACCCTTTGGCTTATAAACCTCATACAATTTAACTTCCATATAAAAACAGTTATAGTTATGCTTACCCCAAAGGAAAACTCTCAATTAATTTTCCATATACTTAATGTCACCTTTAGCTAGGAAAATGTTGGAGCTCCAATATATATGTAAGGAGTTTAATATAAAAATAATTAGTTGTAACCTACCCCCAAAGGAAAAAGTTTTATTGGTTTAAGAGCCAAGTCTCCTCTATATCTTTTTCAATAAAGAGTTACATTAACTGAATTGGATTTTTCTAGTTGTAATTAGTAGCTTCAGATAGCGAAATGTTTCTGTTTCATACCAGTACTACTAGTAACTCTATCCTCTAAATAACCCACTAGCAGATAGTATGAAGTGGCTTTTGATGGTATTAACGAAAAGGCTAGAAATTTGCTTGAACTGACTCAATGTTGACATTAAAGTTTCAATAAATTTTGAGTGAGCTTTACTAAACAATAATATATCATTAACAAAGCATAAGCTTACTAGGGAGACTTTTTTTCACTTACTATGAAACTTAAAAAACTCTTCTATTTTATAACATTGTACTTTAATTACAGTGTAAATGCCTTAATGTATAAGATAAAAATATAAGAGGACATAGGATCCCCTTTTATGAGGCCTCTAAAACTTTTAATTAAACCAATAGGAACTCTATTCACCAGCACTGAGAAAGATGTTATAGTTATGGATGCTCTAACGTAACTAACAATTTTTTTTAGGTAAACCCATCACCTCCAGTAATTATAAACAAACTTTCATTCAAAATGATCGAATTCTTTCTTAAAATCAATCACCTATAGTAATTCATATATTTTATGAACTTTTCCTCATTTTTTTCTCCCTCCTTTTCCATTTTTAGCTTAATGTTTAACTCTTCATCAGTTATTGACAACTATACTCTCAACTAAGGAAAATTTCCTCCTTAAACCTTACTATTTGATTAGAAAGCCTACCCACTTCATCCCTCCCTCATTCCCTTATAAATTTACTCCTTAATGTCACAAATCAACCTAGCCTATAAGTAAGTCATGTTTTAAATGGAAGGACAACATGGAAATAAGTGGTGGGAGATCCATCTACCATGTCACTTTATTTTTCTCCTCCTTTAATAAAATAAGGTGTTAAGATGATGTCACCCCCAATTAAATTCTTTGAGAGGAAGCTAAACCTTATACTTCAATATTAGTTAGCTACTTTTTAGGGAAAAGACTAGGTATTATAATGGTGTATAGCTAGGTAAAGTTGGGCTAAAAAACATTAGAGGAACGCAAGGGTAAAAGAGATACTCCTAAGTAAAGAGAATATTTTTCTCTTCTCCTTTAGCTTATGTGAATCCACTTAAAAAGTGTTAGAGGGATTGTATCCCTAATGACCCAAAACCATTATTTTCCATAAATGAATCTCAACATAGCAATTAAGGATTATATTGAAGATTCTAGAAACATCCAATCACAAAAATTATGGATTGCGTTCAAGATTCTAACAATGGGTTCATACATAAATAATCTAACAAGAATGAGAATAAAGATCATTCATATATGAAAACCTAAATCCATAAGCATAAGATAACATAATCAATTCCTAAAGAGAGAAAGAATAACAAAAATAATGAAAGATATGCTTAACTGGGTTCTTTGGCGTCAATGTTACCTTCGAACTAGTGTCGAGATGTCTAGGCCTTCATGGGTCTTGACGTAGCATGTCGTAACACTACTCAAAATAACTAGACCTATAATTATAGTAGTGATGAGTCTAGGTTGATCCTACAGAGAGTATGTAAAGCTTTTGATATGAAAATAATTGGTGTTTAGGTTATGGGGGGTTTAGTTTGGTTTTCAAATAAGAAAATAAAACAAAACAAAACTAACGAAGCAAATTAAATCAAACAACTTAAAAATGATGGAAAGTGATGAATTCGTTAGGGACCTGGTCATCAGTTCAATCTCAGACTACACACGGTTGAACATATTTCATTGAATTGTTGTTCTTATACCTCTCCTAACAACTATTAATTATAGGTTAATAAAAAACTTTGTTAACCTCGGCTTTCCTTTCAGTCTAATTTAATTAAGAAGAGCTCATTAATTAAACTTAGTTATCAAGCAACCTAGAAAAAGATCTCTAGATTTGATTGGACAGTTGCATTACGAATTAGGAAAACAAATCAATCAAGGTAACAAGCTTCTCACTTTTTTTTTTCTTATATCCATTTTTATGCTTAATCTAAGTTATTGACATATAATATTGAAAAAGGGAAAGTATTAAATTAATTAAGAAATATATGTATTATGATGACAAAAAATGTGAGGGATAACATAAAAAGAAAACAACATGGATTCTATAACTTTGTTCAATTTTTTCCAATTCTACTACTAACAAATTTGTTAATTTTATACAATACTTCTTAAATTGAACATAGCGTTTTCATATGATCTTTAATATAGATGATTCAAGATTTTATAGAAATCCTAATAAGAGAAATAAAATTGTCTCCATTTGAGGTTATTGAAAAAAATGAAGAACACAGCTTGGGATATGACCATCACTAGAAAGAAAGTTTTTGACAATGTAGTTCTTAAATTGGAAGTAACTTTCTCATTTGACCTCTGATGGAAATGAATAAAGATTTTCTTGAAATCGTAAGAAGAAATCTAAATTTTTCATAGTTGTTTTAGAAAAATGAAGAATACAATCCCTAGCCTCTCTCTCTTTAAAACAAATTGTGAAAATTTGAATAATACTTCTCAAATTGGGTATAACTTCCTTATCTAACCTCTGATGGAGATAAGACAAGATGATATGGAAAGCATAAAATAGCTTTAATATTTTCTTCTTGTGAGCTTTTTGAAAAATTAAATAACACAAGTAAATTTTATGTTAAATTACTTAACATATATGAAGTAATAATATGTTCGCAAAGCGTTCTCATAATCTAATAATATTTTTAGTAAATTGAATTAATTACAAAATATCGTGTTTATACTTTTGTAATGCAAACTATTTTCAAAAGTTAAAAATCTTATAATTTGGGATGGACTTTTAATCATTCACTTAGTAGGAAATTTTCACTTTTATGAATAATCCATTCAGATATAGTAATAAAGTCACAAGTGTTGCCATGATATATCAAAATGTATATATTTTCTTCAACAATTACTATATTTTTTTAATTTTTACTAATGTTTAATAAATATTAAATCAATCCAAACTCTAAGCAAATTTTTTGAAATTGGATTTATTAAACTTAATTTAGTTTTTCATATAACTAATAATGTTATGGTTTTGTTTAATCAATTAGTCTACTATGATATGAATTGGTTAAATTTTAAATGGATGTTTTAGATCAAAACTATGCATTTGCACTCACCGGCCATTTTTCGTTGAAAATATCTTAGGTATTTTTTTAACCTCTTATTCCACTACCATTTACCTACTTCTGCCTTTTGATATTGTTTGACATTAAAGCACTAAATATTCTTCTAAAAGCTTAATTTAAGTTTTTTTCATACACTCTAACATTCTTCTCCCTCAATTGTCAAAAATGCAACTCTAATATATAAAAAGGGATGGAAGTAATTGGCTTGATCATGTCATTGATAATCCACTTTCATAAAAATCCATATAAGGCTAAAAATTTTCAGTTGTCCACATATAAATAATGATTACGAAATCTTATTTTTCTAGTTCTTATTGGGATTAAGATTCTTGGATTATATATTACATCAATCTTATTATTTATTATTTATAATATCTTAATTATAATTTATGAACATTTTCAATGAACTTTGATTATATGAAAATATAATTTCTTTTTTCTCTTCTTATGGTTTTCTTTACAAGAAGCCATGGACTTTTGGCTTCTTTATTATATGTTCTTAGGTTTATTTGGAGCTTCTATCTAAAGTGCAAAAGTAGTATAAAGAGATTTAGTAGAGCAAGGAAGATGAAAGTAGCATGAGAATCCATTGTCATTAGTAATAATGATGAGAGTCCATCAACGAATAGGATTGATGAACCAAATCATATTAAGATAGAAATTATCAACTACTTAACTTATTCATTAACCACTTAATGTTTTCTAGACATTTTGAAATTAATTTTTATGCCTGAACTTTAAGTGATATTTGCCTTGTTGTGTGACATCTTAATACCCCCTATTCAAATGGAATTAGCATATTTGATTGTCGTAGATATTCAAATCTTGGCCATTAGTAGGTCATGAAACATTTTTGTTTGAAGTATTAGTATTTTTATGAGGTTTTGTTTTTTTGGTGTAAATTGGTTGTTTTTACAATATTGACTAAAGGTATTTTAAAATATGAATTGTTGGTATTTACAATACTAACTAGAGACATTTTTATATAATTTGGTGATATTTTATATATAGAGTGGTGGTATATTTTTTATATAAATATATGGTATTTTCACAGGGTGTTGATATGTTTTAGTAGAGATTTGGTATGTGGACTACGAAATAGTTGTATTTACAATATTGACTAAAGGTATTTATTTAAAACATAATGTTCTGTTTTTTTGGTATAGACACATAATACTTTTTGTATAAAAACATAGTTTTTGTAAACACTTGATATTTGAAAAATGAACTAATGGTAATTACAATATTAAATAATGGTATTTTTGTATGCCTTATTGGTATTTTTTGTACAAAGCAGTAATATTATTTGTATAACATAGTTATATTTTTTATAGATATATGGTAGTTTAGAATATGATTTAATTGGATTCACAATACTAACTAAAGGTATTTTTGTATAACCTAGTGGTATTTTTATAGACATGTGATAGTTGTATATAAAATGGTAGAATTTTTATAAATACATAATATTTGGACTATGAATTGGTGGTATTTACATTATTGACTAAAATTATTTTTGTATAACCTGTCGGTATTTGTTGTATAGACATGTAATACTTTTGTATAAGATGGTGGTATTTTCCATATAAATACATGGTATTTGGAAAATAAACTGGTGGTATTTACAATATAAACCAAAAATATTTTCGTACAACTTAGTAGTGCTTTTGTATAAAATGTGGTATTCTTTTATAAGATTGTGATACTTTTTATATAAACACATAGTATTAACTTGAAGTTGTTGAGTAAGTTTTAATGTTATAAAATCATTAATATTTTTGCAAGTGCACGGGTTATAGCGTAGTACATGAGGTGTCGATCCCATAAGAAATTAGTGAACTAATCAAATCCTAATTTTTCTAAGGCCTAAAAATGTAATTAAAATGAAAGTAAAATTTAAACAGAAAAGTAAACAATCGAATATGGAGTGATTGAAATGAGAATTCTAAATTAATGTAAGAAATCAAAATTGAGCACCACCAACTGACAATTGAGATTCAAACAAGGAAGATTAACAAATTATGAGAAAGGGTAATTATCCTATCATCAATGCTAATTTAGTCACTTTTTGTTCATATGGTATCGGTCCTAGATTTTCAAAGGGTGGATTAGTCTTTTTCAAGTTGTAATCACCAAGCCATAAATAATAAATTCTAATTAAATTGAGTTACCGAACATGTAATCTCTTGATTAACAAAACAACCCACAAACTAATTAGTTCTTAAGCACTCCAATAAATAACTGGGTCCTCACACAAGATCTCTCTTCGTGTAATTACCGATTTGATTATTTGCATGGTCTATTAGATAATTTAACTCTCATTAACTAACCTAATCATTTCGCATTCATTTAACTCTCTCAATTTATTACCAAAGCATATAATTACAATAAATAATCACAACACCTAACATCATTAACAACAAAAGCAACTAGATTAACATTAAATCAAAT
The DNA here is from genome assembly GCA_025629945.1 of Erythroxylum savannarum. Lineage (NCBI taxonomy): Eukaryota > Viridiplantae > Streptophyta > Magnoliopsida > Malpighiales > Erythroxylaceae > Erythroxylum > Erythroxylum savannarum. The sequence goes on along the minus strand of JAOTAW010000007.1, from coordinate 6,380,482 downwards.
ACAAATCCTTAAAAGAAGTTAGAACATCACCAAGGTTAATCATCATCAATTCCATCTCATACAACAAATGAACAAAGTAAAAGATGAAAAGAAGAAAAGATAACTTGGAGGATTGGAGGTTGAAGTAACTAAAGCTCCACCTTCTTCTTTCTCTTCTTCTCTCTCTTCCTTCTTCCTCTGCCTTAGCTTATTTCCCAAAGTGGCAAATGGAGGCTTGAAAATTAGAGTTTTTCTCCCCTCTCTATAGTCCTTTCTATTTAGGGTAAAAAATAGGTTTTACCTCAACCCAAAAAGTCTGAAATAATGTCGCAAAGTTAGGTTTTAGAAGTAGGTTCACGTCTGTTATTGCGCGGGGCATGATCGTGGCTTACTAAAATGCTCTCTGTCACGATCATGGCAGAATAGGCCACAATTGTGGCTCCCCCAAAAAGGTTCTGTCACGATCGTGAATAGGCCATGGACTATGATCGTGGCCTTGGGTCTTCACCGTTATCCCTTCTTCTATGCTTTTTAGGTCTTGTAGGCTTCTTACATTTTTGATAATGTCAACAATGAATTTGCACACACTTTAATCGAATTTGTATCAGTTTCTATATTTTTCATTGTAGCTCCATCATCATTTGTTTTTAACTACATTTCTTTAAACTTGGTTTAATTTAGGTCTTTGTTTGCGGTTTGAACTTCCCAGCTGAATGTATTACATGGCTAATTTAATTTAGGTTGCATGAACTAAAACTTTTTTATGGCATGAACTTTGGTTTATCAATGAATGAATATAGGATGAATTTGACTTATATTATTGTTCCAATTACCTTAATTATGTAAATCCGTTATTTCATTGATGCTCTTTGAAATAATTATGTTCTGTTTACTTTTCATGTGTGAAATTTTACATGGATTTTTTTTAAAAATTATATGTTAAACTAATTTATTAAAATAAGTATTCATATATTTATGAATACTTATGATATTCGGCATTAGTACATATTGAATATCCATTAAATATCAAACTATTAACATTAATTCTCTTCCAACATATATGATTACAAACATATATGTTTGATCTTCAATTTAAAAAAAATTTAGATCTCAACCCATAAACCTTAACCCATAACCTGTGATAGAGCTCCCGTGAGGCATATCGGTGAAAAATACCAGGAGCCTAGGAGTTAGAACGAGAACTTGTTATGTTGATTCACAAGTCTTATCTTAGATGTTTTGTTTTTGTACTCTTTAGCGAACATGAATAATACTAACTATGGATTAATTGTTTTAAATTAACAATTTTTCATAAATGAGTTTCCGGGATAGATCTTGGATATATAGATGATTAACACTTGATGGTTTCATTAATCCTGAATTTTTTGAGGGAGTTGAAGCTTTTATTCATTATACATGTTCTCAACCAAAATATATGGATGGGACAAAGATCAGATGTCCATGTAAAAAGTGCAAACACAAATGTTTCCTTTCTATTAATGAAGTTAATGAGCATTTGCTTAGAAAAGGGTTTATCCCCAATTATTTTGAGTGGACACGACATGGGGAACCGTTGATTTGTAGCACCTCAAAGGGTAATCAAGCACAATCGTGTATGAACTTAAATGAGTTTGAAGGGGGGATTGGATTTAGAACAAATTATGGGGATGGAACTGAAAATCCGTACATGCAAATGTTTTATGATGTAGCCAGTTATACCTTTAAGGAAAATAAGGAAATCTTGAAGAAGAATCTAACCTAGATGCAAAACAATTTTTTGACCTACTACAATCAGCTGACCAACAATTATGGCTAAATTATGAGACAATGACCCAATTTTCTTCAATTGCTCAAATATTGAACATAAAGTCTAAAGGGCATATTTCGGATCATAGTTTTGATAAAATTCTTGAATGGTATAATGAATCATTGCCTCCTGATCATATAATGGTGATAGTTTTTACAATATGAAGAAACTTATTATGGGTCTTGGTTTGCTTGTTGAAAAGATTGATTGTTGTAAGTTGGGATGTATGTTGTATTGGGAAGATGATGTGGAATTAGTAAATTTTGTGGTCAATCTAGGTTCAAGTCTAGAAAGAGTTCTATGAAACAGAAATTAGTACCCTAGAAGCGGATGTATTATTTCCCGCTAACTCCGAGACTTCAACGACTATATGCTTCTGATGTTACTACATCTCACATGAGATGGCATGATGAACACGAATAGGAAGATGGAATAATGAGTCATTCATCCGATGCACTGGCATGGAAACATTTCAATGACACCTATATTGAGTTTGCAGCTGAAAGTCGAAATGTTAGGTTGGGATTGTTGACGGATGGATTCCAACCTTTTGGTCAATCTGGCCAACAATATTCATCATAGCCAATCATAATTACTCCTTATAATTAACTTTCATGGATGTGTATGAAAGTCACATATATGTTCTTAACAGTGATTATGCCTATTGGATCGAAAACATAAGCATGTTATATTTGGATGAAACAGTAGATTTCAAAACTTTTTAGAAATCAAAATTGCAACAGAAGCAATATAACCAAAACATCATGCCAAGCCATACATGATATAGTATAAGGACAATAATTTACATAATAACAAGATAAAAATTTTTTACGACTCCTTCAATACAGCTTTAACTCCTCGCTATGCTATCCTATCCTCGGCAATGTATCCACTCCAAGGTGATGTATCATCTTCTCATTATTTTATCCTCGACCAATCCGATCTACTACTTGTTCTCCTTGGACAACTAGGTTAACAAGATCCTTTAGTGGGAAAGTAGAAGAAACACTTGAAGAGATTTTTCCTTAGAAGAATGAAGCCAAAGATGAGACACCTCTCATGCAATTTTCGGCTAACACATGCAAGATAGGAGAGAGAGATAAAAATTCAACAACACCTTGTATTTCTTCTTTCAATTTTGGTTAAGCCTCAAAGGAAGAAGTGAAGTGCAACCAATGCATCACCTCTTTCCTTAATCAATCATAAACAAGCCAATAAATGAGACTCGTCTCATTTATTTTAAGATGGCTATATGAAAAGACCAATAACCTAAAAATTACATCTCATTTTTAGTTTTTGGTGATGAAAGAAGGAAGATAGTCCATCAAATGCACCTCTTTCTTCTTTAATCCAATAAATGCTAATAGGTTACATGCTATCATTAAAAGACCACCATTAAACCATTTAATGATAAGGTTATT
>JAOTAW010000007.1:6293118-6304918 GCA_025629945.1 Erythroxylum savannarum | reverse complement strand
GAGAAACTTTATAATTAAATATAAGATAATTAATAAATAAAGACGAATATGAGATATTAGATCTCATTTGGTCCTAATTGGTATTTAATTAGAATTAATTATAATTCTACTTAAATTTTAATGAAATTAAAATTTTATTTTAATTGAATTACTAAAAGATTTCAAACCTATTATAAATAAACATATGCTCTAAAAGAACTAAAACTTTTTATCTAATTTCTATATAACAGTTGTAGAGATCTCTCAATACATTCTGTGAATACTATTAAAAGCTGAGCACATGTGCAATTATGATAGTTGGGATAAACTAATTTTAGAAATAATTAGAAGAAAATGATCAAACTTTATAATAAGGTACGAATTATGATTTATTATGTTTTATATATTAATCATATTGTAAATTTTAAATGATATTACTTTTCAAAAAATTAAATGTAAAATATTCATATTTATTCCATTATGCGTGAAATCAAATTTAGTCTTAATTATCCAACACATAATTCATTGTTAAAAGCGAGAAGCAGACTACCATAATATAAAATTGTCAAGGTTCCAAAGTTAAGCTTGCGAAGATGTGTTCGGACCAGGACAAACACTAGAGTTAAGAAACACAGAACTGCGAAAGTGATTTAATAAAAGAGAATTTCCTGAGATTGGATCCTTCTTTAGCAACCAATATTATTGTTTGTCTCAAACCCTTGAAGGAGATGTCGTCCTTTTTTTTCCATTAATGCGCGCCTTTTCCCCTGCAAAAGATGTTGGAATGGTGACAAAAGAATGAAGCCCCCTGCGAGGCAAAAACCTGGAAACTATACTACACTATCTGACCCCTGGCAGACACCAAGCTTTTTAGGTTTTCATGATGCGTTACTTCACGGGATAGTTTATTGAGCCCTCTCGCTTGACTGATCAATCTTTTCATATTATTGTACTCTTCCCATGTTAGAGCTCATTTGGATTCCTCGGGTTTGGAAAAGTAGCAATTACTGGAGATGCGGTTGACGGTTCTAATCAATTATCAATCACCTAGACAAATCAAAACATGTTTACCCCGGAAAGGTTTATGCTAACAAACAAAGTTTAGAACTTTTAATAGTCCAGCCAATGCCCCTTTCAGGGTCTTTTACCAAATAAAAATATGTTCCGCTACCAATAATGTCAGAAGAAGAAGAGAAGCCAGTGAGCAATAAACTAAAAGGAATAAGATCTTAGCTTATTCAATGGATATAGTGCCTCGGAATATGCAACCAATGCAGCCTGTCCCTTGCTCAAAGTCCCTGGATGTTTCCCTGTCAACAGAAACACTAAAGTCTGCCTTAGTTTTTCATGTGGGAAAAAAAAATATTACAACTATTAGACTAGGATAGATTAGATTAAAATTACGCCTTGTCAGATAGGGGACGGTGAGATTTTAGATTTAACTTCATCTCTGTACGTGAACCTCAAAAATTAAACAAAATTGTTTCTTCCTCTACAAATGAAATTTAGACGTCTGACGTCTCATCACTGAGTCAAATCTTTTGGAGATTTTTTTAAATACAATATTAGTGCCCATCATTTCTTTGTGAGTTCATCGACAAAAGATGATCATTGCTTCAGATAACATCAACTTGGAGTCTCCGTCTAAGTTTATTCGGCTTTACACCAAAGCAAGCTTGGTTTTCTCTGCGTAAGCCACACATAATTGTTCAACTAGAATATGGATTTTACTTCTAAAATCGTCATCTTACGATGAAGATTAGTTTAATGGTTGTATAAGTGATTTGGTGCCTTTCTATTTTTAAGGTGTCTTTCCGATAGTTTAGTAATATCAGAGCTATCAAGTTTTGAATTGGGTCACCTCACGTCACAAGTTCAACTTTCCAAATTACAGAATTGAGTCACCTCACGTTACAGAAATTGCTTATAGGTTACTTCGCCAGAGTTGGCAAATAAAGCATAGTAGAATAAGTAAGGTTTAGCGCGGTAGAATAAGTAAGGTTTGAAATACTTCCCCTACAAACTATAGCTTTTGAGATCAGTGGTATTAGAGCCACCAAGTTTCAGCCTGGGTCGCGTCATGTTGTAAATTCGAATCCTTGAAAGATAACGGGATTTAGCTTATAGGTCATTGCTTCAATATGACTAAACATTGCGTCATCAGAGTATGCGCAAGTAGAAGTCGTGGTAGTTGTATAAGTGATTTAGTGCGCTTATACCTTCAAGGCATCTTTTGGGTAGCTCAATGATATTAGAACCATCTTTCATGTCTTGATTGATGGTAACATTGTCTCTTGATAAGGGTGAGTAGGGAGAGAGCCCATAAGTAATGGAAATACTACCCAATGATCATGTTCATTTGTCTTCAACTTTATCTATGTCTAGTTTACCTTCTAATATAAAGCGTGTGTTATTTAATCGTATAGAAAATTTAATAGAGATAACCCATATTCCTATAAAAAATAGTGTTTGTGAGTGTTCTTTACCTTTGTTAAGTCCGTACAGTATTTATTCTCGTGATCGTTCTTAGATGAGAAGTATTCGTACTATATTGTCTACATCTAGACCAAAAGTAAAAGAAATCATTCAGAGTTCTAGATTAAAACAGTGTGACCTCAGATCTACAACCGCAGAACAATACGTAAAGCTTGAAATTTCTAAGGAGCTGATCTCTCTCTAGAGGGAGCACAATCATACACGTCTTGTTCTTGCACTTTATGGAAGAAAGGAAATACTTGCTACTACAAGGATATCTCTTCTTGATATTGCCTATACAACGTACCATAATGCTTTAATTGGTACCTTGCTGACAACGCTCAATAATGGAAGTGTCATTCTGACAATAACACCTGATTTCAACATCAGGTTGGATAATCCCCACTTTGTCTGAATATCTGCAAGTTCAGATCCTGATCACTGGAGCGGATTAAGATCCTACAGCCATCATGGCTACCTTACATCACCAGATGATTTATCGTCTACAGAATTATGCTTTGGGCCTCAACTTTCCAAATTCTACTCCGGATGCTCTTTACATGGTTACCGATCATTCCAATAATTAGACTACTATCATCTAGATCCCGAAGCAACTACCAGCACAGGAGCTTAAAAAGTTGATGCCTACTTAATGGATCATCAATTACCAAAAAATGTTCCACGTGTCTCATCGACACTTTGTTCACACAATAATTCCTACAATTCTGAAGACCTTAAAAGATGGAACGATGAAGTCCATCTATGTAAAGCCTAACGAGGATCCATCTGGACCTTCTACATCAGGATCTGTCTTTATGATCTAGCCCGTAGTTTCTCATACGGAAGGTAAATTTGGTCCTCCTATCCATTATTTCAAATCTAATGGAGATCCAGTTTATGTCAGTCATCATTGTGGACATTTTATATAGGATGTCGACCCATCTATGTTCGAACCCGATTATAAAGTCTATCTTAATTCTGAGTCAGATAGTAATGATGATAATGAACAGTATGCTAGAAGGAGAAGGAAGAAGAAAAAGCCAAAACCTCACTGTATGCCTTCTCAACAGTATCATCCATATAAGGATGATCTAGAACTAGATGATTCCAGCAAATCTGTTTGTCTACAAACAGAAAGATTCAGACTCAGATCTCTTCGTGAGATGCTGAAATCTTCTATCTGTGAATCTAAGCCAACAATTCCTGTTATGACTCCTACTCTTATACCTTGCATGATGGTTAAGCCATATGAGGAAGATTTTCCTTCTTTATACAGGAGTATTGATGAAACAACTAGGGTTATCTCTAGCCCTTATAATCGAGCCACAGGAATCACTTCACAAGGAACACTTGTCTCAAATCCTTATGATAAAGTACTTAATTAGCAAACATCAAATGCAGTAGCACATAACAAAATTCTTCGAAGAATTGATTCTAAGCTTGATGGAATCAGTTAACAGACTCATGCTACTCAATATAAAGTCAACATTGTCTCTAAGCAGATCCAACAAATGTATTAGTCTTACAAAGCTCAGATCCAGCAACTTGATGCTGATCTTCGACATTACATTGCTACACATTATATTGGACCTGACTTCGATACCAAAGTTAGAGAAATCAAGAAGATACAAGGAATTGTGCAACAAATGGAAGCTGATATGCAATATGCACGATCTAAAACTATATATGGCTCATCCTCTTCAGTATTTCCAAACGTACAACCAGTATACACGTCTCCTATGTATCAGACGTATCCAGAAGAAGCTGACTATTCAAAGGTCTTTAAGTTTAACTATCCTTTGATTAGACAGTATATTCATCCTTAGGCAGCTCAAGCTAAACCTAAGAAATCAAAGTCAAAGCCAAAGCCTGAAACCAGTTCCTGAGCCATCACCTTCGTTCATTAAACCTGAACTAGTTAATCAGTGGAGTAAACCGTTACAGATCCATACACCTCCTAGTTCTCCGCCGAAGTCTCAACCGTCCACCTCTACTGGGAAGGATAAAGCACCTTAGGCAAAGTTCATCGCAACTCTTGCATCTATATTGGCTGCAGAAGATTCATCTACTCAATCAAATAATACAGAAGCTTGTTCTGAAGCCTCTGTCCCAACATCTAAAGTCTCTGCAACAATCTTTGAGTCATCATCTGAACAAATCTCTGAACCATGTACTGATTCTTTAGCCCAGCTAGCTGATCTACCCCCAAAGAAATGGAGAGATTGCTTGCATGAATTTGGTGCATGGATAGATCTACAAATGACTTAACTAAATAATTCTTTACAAAATATTTTGTCTGGGTTTACATCTCGTTTCATTAGTACTTTGCGAGAATAGTGGCAAAGTATTAATGATTATCAAAGACTTCAGTATATCCAATTCACTACAGCCGGAGCTCTTCTTGGAATAATTTATAAGGAAATCAATGGTGACTTTCAGCTTATTGATAAGCAGATCTGTCAGGAATATTTTGCAATGAAATGTTGTTCGCTTGATAAGCATGATCTATAGAAGTATTATCAACGAATGATGGAAAGGTAATATCTTTTGAATGGTTGGAATGATGTTAATCTTTGATATACTTTTGTCTCATCCCTTCTAGATCAACTGCAACTGAAGTTATAAAGGACCATTGTTTGTTTACAACGAGATATGACTAATATATCTCTTGAAGAAATCTCCCAGCTTGCTTTAGCCTCTCATGATAAGTTATATGATTAACTTGCCTTATTTAAGAACATCATTAATGGTAGTCCAATTCTCAAATAGGCTTGCAAGAAGCCTTATCTTCAAATTAAGTGCAAAGAATAGAAGACTTGTGAATATCAAAACAAGAAGAAAGATCATCTTAAATAAGTCTATCATAGAAGAAAGTTCCACAGACAAATGGAAGGCTACAAGCCTCTTAGAAAAACATATAAGAGAAAGAATAGCAAGAAGAGAAGAATGGTCAGATTCTTCAAGAAATCCTCTCATCGCCAGAAAGTTGATCAATGTTTTCTTTGTGGCCAACAAGAACACTTTGCACATACTTGTCCTCACAAAACAAAGAAGGATGTCACCTTATTAAAGTAGATTCAATTAATTTTGCCTATTCATTCCTCCAATAACTTTGAAGATCTGATTGAAGAATAATCTCATGAAGATAAGGACATAAAGTTTGTTGTTTCTGTCACGACCTCTGAAGATGAATCTTCTGACTCCTCTGCTTCTCTATACATGCTATAGCATACCTATATGAAGTTAGATCGTACTCCAGTTCAATGACGATACGTCCAAATCCAACTCTTCCAACAGGATAAATATGAAAGACCCATCAAAGTTATTGGGTTTATGGATACTGGATCCAACCGTACGATCATGAAGCCTAACATTTTACCTTCTGAAGCATGGACCTCACATGATGTATATTTAACAGCTATAGATGACAATTCATTCAAAATAGGGCTTATTACAAAGAGAAAGATCAGGATACGATTCTTTCCACAATGTACAGTTTGGACTAAAGTGCTTGGAAACAATCTACCTTGCTCAAATATTCTCATTGGTATGGATACATACAGTAAAGCCTCACCTTTACATATCCTACCCGCAACTCTCAGGTATTGATCATTTTTCAATATTTGAACTGACATAAAAAATGTGTTTGAATTTTCTCAAGTGCCTACACTATATGCATCGCTAAGAGATAAACAGTTGGAATACTGTCCTAAATCACATGCACAGTTTGCTCACCCATATCCTCTGTGAAAAAAGGCTGACTTTTTCATAAGTCTACCTTTCAAAAAGAATGAGGATATCAATCCCACAAAAGTCACAAATCTAGGGATGAACCCTGATGATCTAAAGCTTGCACAAGATTAGTGTGCTATCCTTCTGAAGCAAGGATTGATTGAGCCACAAAATCAGACTGGGCTTGCCAGACGCTTTTATGTCAAAAAACGTTTAGAGAAAAAGTGTGGAAAAAAGAGAATAGTAATTAACTACAAGCCTCTAAATGCATTCTTGTAAGATGACAAGTTTCCTCTTCCAAAGATCAGTACTCAGGTACTATTTTCAAAGAAGTTGTTAAAAACAAGTTTGGTCTTAAAACAGGATTTTGGCAACTAGGTATTCACCCAACTGAGGGATACAATACTGCATTCTACATTCTCAATGCATAGTACCAATGGACTTTTATGCCATTTGGGATTAAAGTCACCCCATCACTATTTCAAAGAACAATGACCAAGATCTATAAGCCTATCCTCTACAGTGCAATCATTTACATCGATGACATTCTTCTATTTTCAAAGACTAATGAGAAACATCAGGCCTTACTGCAACAATTCTTAGATCTTACTAAACAGTATGGTATTATGCTTTCAACTTTGAAAAGCATCATTGGCACTATAGAAATTGAATTTCTAGGTATGCATTTCAAATATGGATTCTACCAGCCTGATCCACATATTGCGCAAGAGCTATTACATTTTCCTGATGAACATCTCACTATGAAATAAATACAACAATTCCTCGGGATTGTTAATTACATCTGTGAGTTCATACCGTACGTGGCAGCTCATCTTTCATGTTTATTTAAGCTACTAAAATGGAATTCACCTTGGCCTCCTGATAGATAGAATCCATCTTGGCCTCCTAATATTTTCCCTTCCTTTTGTCATTATAAATATCCTCTTCAGCCAAGTATCATTACAACTATTTCATCTTTTAAAGTTTTTCGTTATCAAGTTTTTATGGCTAGTCAACCTCTCTTTGCCTTTACAAAGAAATCTTTTCCTCCCATCACTAGTATACCCACTAGTGTTGTTGAAGTTGCCTCACTTGCTCGTATGAGTTTGTTTTATTATTTGCATCAGTTTCTTCGTGAACATAACTCTCTTGGAAGTCCCACAATATGCAACCTCAAAGCACCTTATCTTAATGTGACTTTTCTCCATGATCCTCTTTCTAAAAACACATTATGGTATCTTTGGGCACTATCTACCCTTTATGCTTGTGCTGTCACTATATCTCCTCTTCAGCTCTATCAACATCTCTGTGACATAAACAATGGAAGCTCTTTGTTATGGATATTCTTGGAATGGTTTCAACCATTGTCTAAATGGCGAATTAATATGTCACAAATTCTAACTCACCATCATTTATGGAATACTGCCTTGACTGATCATAATGTTTATGCCATCTATGTTTTACATCGACCTTACTGTATGAGTACTTCTAGACATTTGTGTACTCTAAATCATCTTCAACATTGGCGAACTACTCTTGATTGGTCTATAAAAGGCACACAATTAATGAACGAATTACACTCCTTTTTGGATCAATTCAATCAGTTCCCAAGCAATCCTCCTTCTACTATCTTCACATCCCTTGGTCCATATTTTGGAGACATTCCTTTTCTCACACTACTTATTACTCCATCGCCATCTCAATGGACATCGGTATCCTCTTCTGATGTTATCAACATTCGCGCCGGTAAAGTACCTTGTCCACCATATCACTATTCCACAACTTCAAGCCCTATTTAAGAGTCTACTTCTGTTTCTAGTTCAGGACTTTTTACTTGGACTCTCACTAATCTCGGTCCACTTCTTGAGCATATTGATGGTGACTTGGCCTGATAGATGTTTGTGGCACTAATCTTACTTTATCTCTTTAAAAGTGGGACTCGTCTTTTTAGGAGTTTGCTTTTACTTTTGAGTCTTTTGATGAAAAGAGAATCTTTGTGACCTACAACTACTGTACAAGATCCCATCTTATCATCATACTGTTTTCCTTTTAAAAAGTTCTTTATTTTTTCAAAGTAGCGTTGTTAAATGTGTGATGATTATACTTTAAAGTTACTTTCTTTTCTAAAGTTGTAATGAGTGTGTCTCTTGAGAGGGTTACTTTTCTATCCTTGCTTTGCCTATAGAAGCAAGGCTCCTCTTTCATTGTAAGTAGACTTAGAACTAGATTTGAAGAAATTTAATGAAGTTTGATTTGAGCGTTTCTATTCTCTCTAAGTTCTCCCTCTCCTAAAAGCTTAAATCCTGAATGATGTTGCTATTTGTCTTGATATAGAGACAAGTATGCTCTATACTTGCTTCTTCTGAAAATCTTGTATATCAAAAAGTCTAAAGATAGTCTGTGACTGCTTTTAAAACAATTCCGCTGTGAGATTATAGTTTAACGGGAAAAAGAGTGTAGATACTGTTGCGACTATTATTTCAAAAAGAGAAAGGGAGTTATGAATGGTGTAAGATTCCTAAGAGGAAAGCTGAGAGTTGTGTGTCCGTAGAGAGAAGAGCTTTGTTGTCTCGGCCATCATTCCTGAAACTTATCAACATTCCAAAAATTTTCATATTATTTCACAATAATCTACCAGACATTTCAGTAACTTACAATCTGACTTTAATTAGTGAATGGTTCTCTCAAAGAAATTATTTTAGCCAGTTGATTATTGTACTCTTTCTGTGTGCGCTTATGAGTACCAGTGTGGTATAATATGGGATAAAGGCAAATAAGAGTATTAGGAGATAGTGACATCCTTGGCTAAAACAACAGATATGAATTGACAAAAGCTCACTTATGGCTCCTCATCGTGGAAACACTAGTGTGGTTGCTTAATGACATCAGAGAGACACAGTTCCTTTATTTCAGATAAAGTAGGCATGGTGGTCCCTAATGCATAAATATATATATGTATATATAGTATATACACATATTGATGGCCAAGTTAGGCCTTCGACAGAACAGAACATTTTATTCTAGGACGGATGACAAACTCAGCCTGATTGGGGAACATCAGCGATTCGTTTGGTAAGATATGGTAAACCAAACCTGTCAAAGTAATTTCAGACCATTCAACGCCAGTCTTCCATTGCAGTCTTTTCGACTTGTTCAGTCATCTTGTTACTAAATTAGTTTCTTTAGAACACTAAAACCTAGTGTAAGTGTTGAGCATTGTTTTCTTCGACATCACTGTTACTTTCCAGTGCATACTGTATCTGAGGACATCAATTGCTCAATGACAGACATAAAATATCCCCATGTATTTAAAGTTGGCATGCATATCGAGGTTAATGGTTAGATCCTGTAAGGAACAAGACCAGCCATGATTCAAATTCCAGGTAAAAGCATCAGTCAATAGTCACTCGTACGCTTTCACTTTGTAGACACTGTCGAAGACCGCAGCTTCACTTTTGTCTCCTTTTTGCGTTGCAGGAGGCAAGACCCAATTCTTAGTTTACACATTCTAACGATTGCCATCACTTCGCATGATTACCTGCACGCCAAATACTCTCTCTCTCTCTCTCTCTGGGCCTCCCCCCTAACAGTAACACATAAAAGTGGTCAAAATTCGAACGAAAAACGAATAAAGGAACGGCAAAATGTAAAACTTTTCCTTTACTTTTCCTGTATTCATACATGCCAGTGTTTTATGCGTTTGTATGCTCGAGGCTGATGTAGAGAGTAAAATTGATGACCTCTAAAATTATCCTCTACTTTATCAACATTAAAATTAATTAATATATTTTCATAACAATTACTATTCCATAAGTTAACATATTGTATTGTTAAATGTGTACAACAAGCTCTTCGTACAAATAAGAATTTAATGTATAATCTTATATATTACATTGGAAAACTATTATATTTTGATTGTTATTGTTGATTTATATCCTATAATCAATCATATGTTAGTAGTTTAGTAAAATAATTATTTAAAAGCATTATGATAAGTATAAATTATAGTGTGTTTTTTATACATTAGAGTGTGTTTTGAGTATTTTTTTAAAGTGATGACCTAGATTTATGCACTTACTAGTGTTTTTGTGTTTTTTGTTTGATTGTTGCTAGTTAGGACAAGAATGTGAATTTAATTGTATGCTTTATGAGATGTAACATGCTTGATGATGAGTACAGGTAAAAAAGTTAAAGAAAAGATGAAGGAGTTAGAGAATTAAGTTGGGTCACGAACATGCACCTGCACGATTGTGCATAAGGGTAGCATGAACTTTGGTGAAACCTTTTTCACGATTGTGCATAGCATGCATGATCATGAAAGAAAGGATGTGCAGGAAGCTGTGGTAGACAATACTGCAAATGCCAAAATTTCAAGTTGTGAGATTTTTGTATTTTTAGTGATTTATAGCTATTTTTGGAACAAAAAAGTGTAAAAACCCTAAAAAGAGACCTAGGAGGATTAAAAAGTATAAAAGACAAAGAAAAACACCAACAGAGGCGGCCGAAAACACAAAAGAAAAGATCAAAGAGACCAAACTCCTAAATAACACAAGTTGCATAGTTTTCCAGTATAAGGAAAAAGAAGAGAAGACATTCATAATTCAAAACTCTACTCTTTTCTTTTCTTTCCTTGTTCTTGAATGTTAACGATGAATCAATTAAGATATATGTTGGATATAGATTGCTAAACTTCCTTTAAGGATTACTGTTGAATTATTTGTTAATACATTCTTGATTTAATAAATATTCTTTGTGATGTTCATTGTTTTATATTGAATTTGAATTGAAAGATTATGTTGAATCATCTATGTTGTGTTATGTAGTGAGAGTTAGTACCATAATAGACCTATAAACATTTAGTTAATAGGCAATTGAAGAGAGATCTTAATTGTTTGTTAGTTACCCATAAGATTGCTTCAAATCCAATTGGATAGTTAGGAGGAGTTTTGATAGATCAAGAGCTCACAATTCAATTTCTATCTATTTAAGTAGGATTGCTTGGTTAGATCTTAAGAGAGGGTGATCATAATTATTAAATATCTAGGTTCATGTAGTGTTAAATCACGAAGGTGAAGTGAAAACAAATAAGGATAGAAGTAATTTCTAATTTTTCATCACTAATTAATCAATTATTTCACTGTTGCTTGTTTAATTATTCAGTTATCAATTTTATATAGTTTAATTTATTTTCTCATTATATTATCGTACTGTTTACCTTAAACAAAGTGTTGCAAGAATTATTAGGTAACTAATATAATCCTCGTGGGAACGATACTTTTGATACTATAAGATACGATTCGTATACTTATGGTAAAGAAAGTTTTTAAAATAAACTTCAACACATTCTTTATCTTATACATATTCAAACATATATGATAAAATTCATAAGGTAAATATACATTGTAAATAAAATTATGATGAGATCATAATTATAACATTCATATTAAATTTATGCATTATTCTTAAATTGTTCCTAATCATTGTTCTATTGAGATTGGACATTAATAGTGTAATAGTTGGTTTGCTAACCTATTGATTGGGATTAGAGTGATAGCCATATGAATTGCAATATATTAGAAAGAATTGGTACATTTGGGATATGATTTCATTCACT
>JAOTAW010000007.1:6168522-6178753 GCA_025629945.1 Erythroxylum savannarum | reverse complement strand
GGATTTGGCATAAAAGGCTTGGACATACAAGCATGGACCTTATCTCTAACCTCAACTCTAAATAACTTTTCAATAAAATTCCAAGGAAATTACAGCAAAATCCATTATACATATATCAACCCAAAAAAAATCAAAGAACTTGGCACTTCATTGTGTGAAGATTACAACTTCATCGACTTGTTCTCAGTTGTTAATCACGATTTGAGGAATAAAATATAGCCCAAACTTCTCAATTCCAATATGTTAAAACTGGAATTGTTTAACACAACAATAATTAAACTAACATCGTTTTGTGCTTAAACTTGAATTGTTTAACACAACAATAATTAAGCCAATATTCAAAATTCCCCTAAAGAATGTTTAAAACATCAAGAGGCTTTTTGATTAAAATAAAGACTTTAATACCTCTTAATAAATAAAAAGACTCATACAATAAAGTGATATAAAATGTTTATGCATGATGAGTCTTTAACATTGGCAAACTAACAAAATGAGATTACAAATAATATCACAAAATATAAATGACCTCGATGTGCCTTAATTTTTTTTGTTCTTAACTTGATCTTCATTTTGTAAGTAGCAAACTTTATCTTTTCTTTTTATCATCTTCATGAAGTATCTTCTTAAGTTATCCATGATTTTATCTAGTTCTTATAAAGCTTCCCAATATAATAACAAACTCATTAGTAGGATTTATATTTTGTTATCATCAAAATATTGATTGAAACCTCCCTTGTTTTCACATTTTCCTTTAGCTTCTTTATTGGTCTTGAACACCCATTGGTAACCAAAGGTTTCAAAACTATCTATATTGTCAACTAACTGCCAACTATCATTGTTTTTTATAAACTACATCTCCTTCTCTATATTCCTCATTCATTTATCAACATGATCACTTTTTATTACTTTACCAAAGGTAAAATGGTCTAGATTCTCTTGAATTACATTTGATCTTACCTATGTACATAACAAATACATCAAAAGGTATAGAAAACATCTCATTGGTGCTATAAGATCAAGTTAAGTATCCATCAAAGCCTACTCAATAGCATCTGTATCATCTCTAACTTCAAAAGAAAAAATTGCATCTAAGAAATCTTCGTGTACCTTTAGAAGTATCTTGATATTGTTGGAATTAAAACACAAAAAGATGACGACGTTTATACAATACCTGAAGTAGATATGACGATGACGGCGAGTAGGAGGTGCGGTCAAACGATGAGAGGCGTAGTGGGACGGTGACGACAAAAGAGAGAAACGGGGCTGCGATGGACGAGGGGAAATGGGGGGGAAGATGCTGCAGGGGATTTAGCTTAAACCAAAACGACGTCGTTTGTTGTTAAATCAAACATCTTTTTTGTTCTTTTTCAAATGCTGAACCGGAGGCAAACGACGACATTTAGGAAAAAAATTTACCGACGGAATTTACCGACGGTCTATCGTTAGTAAAGCTTTCTTTACCGATGACCATTTCTTACCATCACTATATTCCGTCAAAAAAATTTCGCTAATTGATTTCCCTCCATATTTACCTACAGATATTTTTTCCATTGCAAATTAAAATTTTTGCTGACAATGTTACCGACAAAACATAATTTTCTGTCGGTAATTACCAACGGTTCCGTTTCCGTCGGTAATTGTCCATCGCTAAAAACTAATTTTCTTGTAGTGGGTGTCAAGCTACATATCTCTGCTTTTCTCAAACCAACTTTTTGCTAACAGCAACGTTGTGATTGTGGTAGTTATTCCAGTTAAATCATAATAGCATCCCACCACCTACTGACTCTAAACACTTCTTCGTGAGGGTATCACGGTCAAAAAGAGGTATCTGCACATCTTTGAACAATCTTTTATTATCTTAAAAAGATTCCTGGGTTTAACTATTCTACTCTAACTAAATCAGATATATGGAGGTTGCTTGTAGCTCATTGTTCTACCCTCCCACAAGCTAATTGCCACAAAAAGTGAAAAGAAAGTTTGATGGAGGTCAGAAAGAAAGATGAGGATTTTATTCAGACAGTATAGCTCTAGTATCAGGTGCCTCTGCTTGCCTTTCCCTCCATATTCCATCAACCAACTTAGCAGGCAAGCCTGAGATTTAGTGTCCACTTGCACCAACAATGCTCCTCCTCACAAACGGAAAAAAAATCATGATCTCATCTCAATCTTTTTTGGATACATATCTTAAATGGTTATTGATAGGCCTAATTCACCAAGAACTGTTTAAGTGATCCGATTTTAGTCTAGTAATTTTATGCATCTGAATTTACATCTATATATATATAATCATTTATTCATTATCATTCACGAGATAACCTTGGATTGATCATCAGGCACAGGCACTGGTGAATTATGCTTGTAGCACTTTGAAGATTGAAAAGGTTTGATGATTCCATTATAACTTTAGTTTCATTATTAAAATTAGCACGTTCCGATGGTACTTATGTTTCCCTCAAGAACTGAGTTCTGAGTCATCTACCAATTACTTTGAGATAATTTTACCTTACTTGACTCTGGTGGGTACAGAGGTCCTGCTATGATATATATGAATCCCTTGGCTGGTAAAAATTTGAAAAGCATGCTTATCATCCTCATGATCTGACATAATTCCCTGGGTCCTCTCTCTTCATTTCTTGCTTGATGTTCACGGTCCAACAATGTCATGTTGATGCATGTTGGCTGCAACGATTAAGTGAATCTGAGCTGATTTTTGGGCATAAAATCGCTACAGCACTTTTTCTCTATTCTGTCTTTTATCTTTCTTCTTTTTTTTTTCCTTCCATTTTTGTAATAAATATATATTCTTGTTCTATAGAGTACACTGCTTTTGTTTTCCGCTTGCGGGCTGCGAACCTTTATCCAAAGATTTGTCATGCTTTTCTTCTACATGTATCTGTTCCTGTCACTACATTGAAGCATTTATCAAATCCTATCTCGGTCGTAGATTATCATGTTTGGGTCATGCGTGACCTTTTTCCTCCCAACATTAACATTTCCCCTAATCAAATCAAATCGCTTCGGTCAGTTTTGTTTGTTGAATTGGAATGGAATTTCAGACAAAATTAAAATTGCAATTCCAAGTGCACTTAATAAGTATTCTTATAACCTTTAGACTAAATTATAGATATTAGATTAAATTTTAAAAGCCATTTAATTTTTTATGTTGCAATTTTTAATTTAATTTCGGCTTCTTTTTCCAAACAAAAATTAAAAAAAAACTATTCTAATATTTAAATTTTAAATATATTTATTAGTTATTTTCAAAATAATTTAAATTGTAAAATAGTTATACATTAAATTAAATAATTATATTATATTATTTATTAATATTAAATAATAAAATAAAATAAAATTATAACCTAAATCAAATAAAAATTGTACAAAATTCCATTGCATGGTTTGTTCAAGATTATTAGTAAAACTATCACATAATCTTATTAAATAGGCACTAATTCCAGTTGCAAATCGAGATGATACCAACAACCTTTAGTCTTATAGTTTGGATACTACAAACTGAAGAAATTTCCTTCATACCAGTTCAAGAAGTCAATTGACTGAAATCAAGCGGGCCGCTCAGCATCACTATTTACACAACAGCATGGCTGCAGTAATGGATCCCATAATCTACTTGAAACCAAACTGCTAAAATCTAAATATCACAAGGCGTCCTCCAAAAGATTATGAAACCCTTGATACTTCTCTGAAAACAAAAATTGATGTTCGATGTTAGAGTTCAGTGAGATGGTACAAGTAAATTCAAACAAGACACTGCAAGACCTTTAACAAACGTAACAAGCCTCGTTCCACATTGATCTCCAACTTCAGCTCAAGATATATTCCTAACATTTCTACACCTCAACCCAAGAAACTATCTACAGAACATTAGCCGAGCCCAAGATATCAACCTTTAAGTAATGGTCTCAATCATCATGCAGGTGCTATATAGCACGTTCAATAGTTTCTGGTATTACATGTCAAAAGACCCATCTGGCGGAGATGTTACCCGGTAAGTCATCATCTAGATAGACTGGCAATACCATGGCATCTTGCCGGAGAGAACCCTATTCCATTGCTAGTAGTTCTCGTGATGCATTTGAAAATATAACAAAGAACGTGATACTTACAACAGTTATCCTTGAGATTCTTTTCTCTTTTGCTATTCAAAAGATGAGATTCATTTGAACATGTTACTTTACATTCTAAACAAAGAAAGAAACAAATGGAAAATGAATCGTATACTCCCTGAAAGATTGTAAAAGCATATAAGCACAAACACATCCAACCAAAGAGAAGCAGATCTGCAAAAATAAGCATACCAAATTAAGGAAACAATCTGAGTGGATGTCTAGCGAACATTGTGATTAAGCAACCCTTGAAATGATAAATAAAGATCTTTGTTATCGATCCCAAATATCTCTTCTGCCTTTCTCAAAGTTTCCTGAAAGGTATACCACAAAACAAAGGATCTTAGATAAACAACCCCAACATGGACAACAACTGAAGGAAATCAACTTAATTACCTCTCTTGTTTGCTTTTGGGCATTTAGTTCCTTTATGTTTGCCAGAAATGCACTGAATTGTTCATATGATAAGCGAGTCCTGTCATTAGAAATTATTCAAATCAGTCGATATAAAAGCCCAACAAACCCAGCAGTATATACCTAACTAACTATAAAATTTTGGAAAAAATTCAAACTCACCTAGCTTGACGAAAGAACTCCTTTCCATCAATCCGCGGCGTCCGTGCTAGAAAACATTCCAGAGTAAGAATCTATGGGCAAGCTTCGAAGGAAAACAAATCTTTGGAAGTAGAAATGTTCCAAACAGATCAACAATACTTTTGAAACCCACACCATTGAATCATTTCAATTTTGTAGTACAGTCCAAACCTGGCATTGAACGCACACGAGGCGGAGAGTTTGCTGCTGATGACTGCTGGCTTGATGGGTACCAGGAAGAAAGTGAAGCACGTCCCTCATATTGTGATTTTGTTGGTGAGGTTGCACCAGAAAGCCTTTGAGGTGATCCAGCTGCAGAATAACCTCTAGGAGAGACATTTGCTGAGATAATCTTTGGAGTTCCAGATGGAGTCAGCCGTGGCATGATGTATGGGGTTATACAGAATCTTTGTGCAGCATAATCTGAAGGCGTTTGATAAGACAATCAGCTTTAAGTGGATTAAAATCAAATTTAACCACCCTCACAGGTATATTTCCCCGTGCAATTACAAACAAATTTTGAAGCTTTATAAGAACAGTTTTTCATCTGCTTTTCAGTGCCAATTAGGAATGGTCGATCGTAAGGTCAAGTTAAGAGCCAAATTATAAATTCAAAATCTATCCTATTGTTAAGAGGAAACTTTCCTATTGGGGGAGCTAAGCTGATGAACTGGTTTAGTTGGAGATGTGTACATGAACAGTCAAAATTTGACAAGACTGATAATCCTATGCACATAGAGTGCAAGAAGGAGAGGCTTTAATCCTAAACAACATCATACTCAGAGCTGGAGAGGCTTTAATCCTTAACAACATCATACTCAGAGCTGTGAAAATGATTCAGATACGTGAAAGCAACATCAAGCTCAAAAATAGTCAGTGTATAGTCACATATAAAGTGTTTAATGTTTAAAGTGAAAATTAAGACCACCTTTTACATGGATTTTCAAGGCGAAGGGTCTGTATAAAAAACTTAATTTAGGTCATGTAATAGGTTCAGGTATGATAAAATGGATGATATGTTGCACAGGTAAAACATCTGTAGTAGATATGAGTTACCATTTATTTAATGCATGTATTACTGCCCTTATGGGAATACAACAAAGAACATAAAACAGTGACAATATATCCATAGATTAGAGCAATACCATCATCTGCTGCTTTTGATACGTCAGCATGGCTTCCAAAAGGAACTTGGGTACGGTAGCCATTTGCACCGTCGTCTGTGAAACAAGAAATTGAAATATTGGACCAAATAATGCACCATTGGAAAGAAATGATTCATATTTATTGAATTAAGAGGTAATGTAGCTACAAGTCATTATTTAATAGAATGATCAGGGGGTACATATTTTCAGATCAACAGTACCTTTCTCTGGATAGGCTTTGGGAACTGATTGATCACAGGTACCAATATCAACAGTTTCAGTTTGCTGCTGTGCAAAAACTATAGAAGTTATTGCATCTAAAATTGGAAAGTGAAAACAAATGTGTAAAGCCGCAATATTCACTTCTGTGGTACATTATTATATAAATAAGAAGACAAATATCGAATAGAATTGATAAGTATGTAATTATACCGATAAGTTGTCGTCATTTAGTGATTGCATCAGTTGTCTTTTAAAAGTCTCCAACTGTAGATAAGTAAACTTATTAATAGTGAAACAAGAAAAAGTGAAGATTCTACAAAGCTAAAGAGGGAAGGGATGGGAAATCTTGTTAGTCTAACCAAATAACCAGATGGTAAATCATCAAAATCAATTTAGGAAGACAATAGTATGAATCAGCAAACAAAGCGGTCTATAATGCAACGGTCAGCAACCAAGATAGGGAAATTATAATATTTCAATGAGATCATTTGCAAAAAATGGAACAATAACAGGATATATATCAACTTCAAGAACATAAAGAATGAATCCTTTGAATTCTCACAGCCAAACTTATCATCATTATCACACTCCATACTAGGGGTAATCTCGAGTTCAATGTAACAGTCTTTGGCTTAGAACTGAGAGAATATAACAAACTAGCATTTTTACATCAATTTAATTCCACACTGATAAGAATTCTAATATCTAGAACAACCCAAGATGACTTAAACATTCAAATCCTATTACCATGTAGACTCAAGAGAGATATTGCTTAAACAAAACATGATTTGATTGTCACCATGTCAAAACCTAAAAGAAATGTCTCTCCCTCAAATTTGCAGTGAGAATGAGTTCGGTGACTCTTCAACAAATATGCATATGCTTTTGAAAATACTTTCTTGCTCTAAACTTCATTAAGTGGACATTTTCAGAAGGAAGAGGCTCAATGTTGACAGTCAGAAACTAGGAATGCTCTTTCCAGACCTAAAAATAAGGATCACATTACTCAACTTCCCCCTTTTCTTTCATTTCCCTATGTGAAACAGTTTTTCTGTTCTCCTCCTTTTCCATTTGCAGTCATAAGATCCAATAAATCTTCCATAAAATTCAAGCAAACATGCAGTTCTTTTTGTCCTCAAAACCTTTGAATCAACCCAATCAAACACTTAAAACTTCCCTTTTCAGTCTACTTCCCAAACCTAAAATCCTAATCTTTTAAGCTCAAGCTTTAGGGGGTATGCATATTGAAAAATCTAAATCCACATGCTCATTCGAAAAGAATTCCCAGCATTGACATCAAGATTGTTTGGCCTATACCTTCTATAATTAACTATCAAGGAGACCAATAATATGTGACCAAGCAAACAATAAATTATGGTTTCATTGCACTGAAAGTGATTGGAAGTAGTTGCATCACAAATAGAGAGTACTCAGAAAATTTAATGTGGATAAAAACGTAACTCAATTATAAGAAGATCAGCTTACCTTGGACAAATCGCGACTAAGTTTCTTCACAGTCATTGTCAACGAATCCCGCTCCGCACAAAGTTTCATCTGCACTCATACCAAAACAAAAATGAGAAATCCTTGTCACTGTCAAAGCTTAGATATGAACGAAAGGTGTAAACACTATATTAGCCTTCTAACACCATTATCATCGAGAGAGAGAGAGAGAGAGAATACATTATCATCGAGAGAGAGCTTGAATCGGGAGTCAGCCTCTTGACAAGCGCGTTGCAATTGTGAAACTCTCTCTTCCAGCTCGTAAATAGTCCGGTCCTTATCTTGCAATCTCTGCCTCATCCGACCCATCTCAGTCTCAAGCTTGGACACGCGCGAAGCTATGGCCATGGAAGTAATCTTTCGGGCCAAATCCAGCTGCTCGAATGGATCAATGGGTATTACCGCCAACACCTTCTCCGGCAACTCAAAGTCCTGCACCTGCGCCATTTCCTATCTTATTACGAGTACGCTCTCTCTCTCTCTCTCTTAATATAGCCTTCAAAACACATCATATTTGCATTTAAGAGGAGAGAGACAAGAAAAAGGCTTAGGAGTTCGGACAGGACAGGACCATTCAAACAACGTTTGCATAATATTTTAGTATTTTGTTTCCGTAAGAAATTGTTCTTTTATAGTACAAAATCAAATGGTTTTTAAACAAACAAAATCGGCTTATAAAGTTATTTTGTTTGTTTCTTTGTTAAGTGGAGCGGTCGGTGAGGCTTGGTTGCGTGAATGGTGGTTGTCGCTTGGGAAAGGGGCTGCTCTTTGAATTTCGAATTTTTTGAGTTTTTCCCTCCGAATGGCCACTGCAGCCTATGGCAATCATACCATATTTCTTTTCGTCTTTCTTTATTATGCGTATCAAGCAATGTTATGAATACTGTATGAATTTTAGTATTGAATTAGATCTTAGTACAGTACATTGCAGCCTATGACAATCATATGATGTTTCTTTTCGTCTGTCTCTGTTATGCATATCGAGCAATATTACGAATATTATATTGATTTTAGTATTCAATTAGATTTTAGTACAGTACTGTACGGATATTAATCCATATCGGATAACGTTTACGGTAATTTTTAAGATTTATGAAATATTTCTTAATTTTTAAAAAAAAATGTAAAATAATTCATTGCTATATTGTACTGTATATACTCTATAAGTTTACATCAACCACATCTCCAAAAATAATAATAATAAATAATAACTACAATTAATATAAAATAACAATAATTTTAAATATTTTATATATAAACAATAACCATAATTAATATAAAAAAAATCATCATCACACAAACGTAAAATTAAGAACAATACAAATTATGTAAAATAGTACAATTTCATCATATAATAAATAATAATTACATTAAAATATCAAATAAAAAGAACAATAAATATTCTTAACTCTCAAACTATTACAATTTACGACAAAAGTTCATGATGAGGAAATAACCAAGTAGAAGTAAAACCTGAAACAAAACATTTACAATTACATCGCATACATAGAATTTAACATATAAATCAATTATAAGTAAAATTAAAAGAAGAAGAAAAACAAAAACATAGAACTTCATTCAACCGTCTACGGGAGGATATATACTTGCTATAACTTCACTTATCTTAATTATCATTTGATACAAAATCTTTATTATTGAGAGGAGCATCATCATCATCATTTTTCAAATTCAATGCATCAAATGACGTGCCAATGTTTTCCTATCTAAATCTTTTAAGTCATTCACATCTACTAAATTCGGTTCCTCAAAAATTCAATATGCCAAAACATCAATATTATCAATGCAAATTCGATCTATTGAACTACTTGTACTATTAATTTCAAAATTAATAATGATAATAACATACTTTTGTCGAAACTTTAAATTGTAATGAACGAAAACTAAGTCATTCAATCTCTTATGCTCTAATCTATTCCTTTTCTTGGAATGGATGAATTCAAATGTACTCCACTTCCATTCACAGCCTGTTACACTCACATATTGACTTAAAATTTGAATTACAAACCTTTGCAATTCTTGAACACCAATTTCGAATTGATCCTACTAAGAAACTGTAGTTGTAAGATAACAATGGTAGCATTATAAACAAAATAAAGTGATAATTAATAACATTCCCCTACTAACTTCAGCTTTCTCTGTAAAATCTTATCTGAAATAGACACTAAGATTCAAAAATACCCTAACTGCAAACAACAGAGAAGAAGTTTTCTTTCTCATCTCTCATTTATATAGAGGAAAGCATAAATTTTAGATTTCATTATAGATGTAATTGTCTTGGTATTACTCAACCCTCATTTGCAGATGATTTGCTCATGCTTTGTTCCAATGATCTTGTTTCTATTGGAACTCTTCTAAAAGCTTTGCTCAGATTTAAGGAAGTTTTAAGGCTCAAATTTAACCCAAGTAAGAGTGTTGTTTACTTATCTACGCAAAGTTATGAAGATTCAATGAATGTGATAGTAGATCTGGGCTCAGCATAGACCAATTATGTAGCATCCGAGCTCTCTGGGCCCGCGATGCTAGGTACTGTGGTATCCCTGGAATGCTGGCCCAAGCGATACCAGGATCCGAGGAACTTTGGCCCAAGCGATCCGGCTACAGTACCCACTGCCAGTACAGTAC
>JAOTAW010000007.1:6075853-6090286 GCA_025629945.1 Erythroxylum savannarum | reverse complement strand
CCCAGAAAACAAGTTTTTGAAAATGGGTTTGAGAAAATAACGTGTAGAAACATATGGGTAAGGAGAGGAAGTAAAATGAAAAAAAAACTAACTTTTAATAAAAGGGCCCAAAAAGATCAAAAGAAGAATATCAAATTGAGGCGAGTGATCGGTGATACTAAACTTGATTTCCATGTCGCAAGTTTATAGTTTTAATCGACTGGACCGTTTCATTCCTCAAATCCAGCCAATAAGTTGTCTTGCTCTATTCACTGAAAATGAAATAGGAAGGGGAAAGAACAACAAGAGTATACAAGAAAAGCACATACTATATATACGTGGGAAGTTTCTTTTAGTGTTTAAACTTAGAACCGAGAAGCTCAAACTAATGATTACCTAACGCAGCATGCCCCTACGTACCTGAAGAAGATTAATGCAGTTAAGTAGCGAGGAACGTACAGCAAGACGGAAAATTTTTAGGATTTTGCTTAGTCGGTTAGACTTATTGGACCATACGCCCATCATCTAGCCCAAATTTTTAAGAAAATTTTTCAACTTTCCTTCACCGGCCGGAAAATAGTAAGAAACCATGCTCATTGGTACCGGTACTCGGTACCGGTGATTTCGCAAATTTAAGAAAGTTTAAGGACCAT
This sequence comes from Erythroxylum savannarum, assembly GCA_025629945.1. Taxonomy (NCBI): domain Eukaryota; kingdom Viridiplantae; phylum Streptophyta; class Magnoliopsida; order Malpighiales; family Erythroxylaceae; genus Erythroxylum; species Erythroxylum savannarum. Next base: position 6,089,654 of record JAOTAW010000007.1, on the reverse strand, counting down.
TTTGTAAATAAAAAACTACACCACCCTCCAGCCCTCCCCCGACGTCGCTGCCAAATTTTCTATCTCACTGTCTCTCATTTTTCATTTCTCTCTCTCGGTCTCTCCTCTCCGGTGACTCTCCTCTCCGGCGACTCTCCACCACGCACTCGACACTACCCCATCATCTCTTCCTCACGGTCACGGCTCACGCACGCACAGCACACGCAAACCGCCGTCGTCTCTTCCTCAGTCAGTCAGTCCTCACGCACAACCCAACACACCACGCCAAGCAGAACAGAGCAGAGGAATGAATATTCAAAGTTGCGTTGTCTTACCTGGCCTCAGGGATTTGGGAAGAGAAAAATCGAAGAGCTTTCAGGGATAAATCCAGAGAGTTAAGAAGTTGGATGACATCAGAATAGATACACACTTGCCTCCTGCTACCGACGAAAGAGTGAAACTTATCTGGACCTTGGGATGTCGCCTGTAGCGTGAGAGGGTTTTTGGATGTTAAATACAGAAGCTTCTAAAATCGACTAAACGACGACGTATAATTAGAACCGGAGTTATTTTAGGTTTACTTATACTGGAAGCTTCTAAATGTCGAATAATTTATGTAAATACATCATTATTCAGTGGCTAATGATTTGTAAACACTAAACATACATTGAATGACATCGTTTTGGGGCAAAAAAAAAAAGGGTTAAAACAGGGTAATTAAGACAAGAGGATTTGAACCCGACTCCAATACACATAACAGGAAAAGTAACTATTTACAACATCAACCTCATCTTTCTACAACGGTTCATTTCTCTTTTATGAATATCAAGAACGAAGGCATAATTTGCCGATAAATGGGAAGAAATTGAACTGGCAGTAAGTCTTATACAGCAACTGGTGTGGCTTCATCAAGAGCAAGCACGCCAGGAAGCTCTTTGCCCTCCAACAATTCCAAGCTGGCACCACCACCAGTGGATATGTGACTCATTTTCTCAGCAACTCCTACTTTTTCCACAGCAGCAACAGAATCACCACCTCCAATAATGGTTGTAACTCCCTTGGCACTAAGATCAGCTAGCTTCTTTGCAATAGCCTGCAACCAGGGTCTCAATTCTAGTTCACCATGCATCAAAGGAAATGAACATATATAACAAGGATTTAATTTCTTTCATAATGTTAAGAATTGGATTGCATCCTAATTGATTTTAGGTACTCAGAAGTTGAGGATACAACACTAATGTCTGTTGAAACTGGTTCAACAAAATTAAAAATCATGCAAGGTTCAGAAAGATATGATGGGATCTAGAAATATGATAATGGTAAAGCCAAATGAGTGATTAAAATCTTTGTTTCAGAAGGGTTCTCAATACCTCTGTTCCAACTGCAAATTTGTCAAACTCGAATACTCCCATTGGTCCATTCCAGATAACAGTTTGGGTAGTTTCTAGAGCTTCATTAAATGTCTTAATAGAGTCTGGTCCTATGTCCAGGCCCATCCAGCCATCTGGAATCGCTGATGATGGCACAACCTGCAATGATGTAAAAAAATATATAACTCCTCACACTAAATCATAGGCACAGTACACATTTTGGTTATAAATATTGAATTAAGCAAACAACAGACCTTGCTGTTTGCATCAGGAGCAAATTTATCTGCAATCACCACATCAGTGGGTAACAAGAGAGAAACTCCCTTTGCTTTGGCCTTCTCAAGAAGTGAAGCTGCCAAATTTAGTTTATCCTCTTCAACTAGGGAGGAACCAACTGATAGTCCTTGTGCCTTGTAAAATGTGAAAATCATTCCACCACCCAAAAGGAGAATATCACACTTCTCTAAAAGTGACTCAATAACTCCAATCTTGGATGAGACCTTTGAACCACCGACGATGGCAGCAAATGGCCTCTTTGGGCTTGAAACTGCCCCAACAAGGTAGTCCAGCTCCTAAAACAGGATAGAAGAAATTATATTAGTGCGCAGGGACAACCAAATATAATTGCTTAGCTGACAGTTTACATGCACCAAGTCAGCAGACAGTTTACATGCATAAATTCAGCGGGAAAAATCACTCTTTGAATTTTTAAGATAAGCTTCTCAAAAGTAAGAAGAACAATTCAGTTATTTGGTAGTTGCCAACTGAAAACTTATATCATAGGGGTCTCTAAGAGCACATTTACTCTTGAAAATAGAAATTATGAATCATGACGCTGCTCAGTTAAGTTAACCAGTTGTCATAGTCAAATATAGAAGATTACAGTAATTCGAGTATGCTCATTATCAAGTTATTGCTTGGTTATATATGTCAATCATGCTGATAACAGTTAAACTAGGAAAAAAAAAGTGACCTTCTGCAACAAGAAACCTGCAACAGATGGCTTCAGGAACTTAGTGACTCCCTCAGTTGAAGCGTGTGCTCTATGAGCAGTTCCAAAAGCATCATTTACATAGAGGTCTGCTAATGAAGCAAGGTTCTTTGCAAACTCTGGGTCATTTTTTTCTTCCTCCTTGTAGAATCTGACGTTCTCAAGGAGAAGGACACCCCCTTCGGGAAGTGAAGCTACCAACTTTTCTACCTCAGGGCCAATGCAATCATCAGCCTTCACAACCTGCTCTAGAAACCTTTTTAAGTCCCATTATCCATCATAGAAAGCACAAGCCCTCTTTATGCCTATTTTGGTTTCTAGTTCAACTTAGATTTGTCACAAAGAACATACCTGAATACCAAGTAGCTCGGATAGACGGGGTACAAGAGGTGCCAAGCTGAACTTAGGAGTAACGCCTTTGGGTCGTCCCTAACAATTAAATGAGCAAGAATGTAGGACCGTAAGTAACAAGCCGCAAAAGCATTAAGCAGCCATGGTACAACCAAATGTCTCTATCAATTACGAACATATAAACCATAAATAAACAAAATGCTATAAATTAATGCACTGCAACCACTACTGACGACGAACAATGCAACTAAAGCAGCTTATTTATCAACCTACTCCCTAAATCCTGCCAAAAGCCAAAGGGTACACTTTCACCAGAAAAATGGTATTAGAGGAAAGGAAACAGAAACCCAGAGAAGAAAACCCCAAAACTAGGTTAAAAAAATAAATAAAATCAAAGGCTTAAATTTGGGTAAATTCATAGGAAGAAACCTCGATAAATAGAAAAACCCACGTACCAAATGACTAGAGAGAATGACTTTAGCACCATTTTGTATCAAATGCTTGATGGTGGGAATAGCAGCTCGAATTCTGGTATCATCCGTGATATTCTGACTATCATCCAATGGAACATTCAAATCAGCTCTCACAAAAACCTTCTTTCCCTTCAAATCAGCAGCAGTCAACTCTCCAACACTCCTTTTTGCCATTGAAACCACAGCCCTCGAAAACTTTCCGGATCGGATGACAGGGGCTACATTAAGATTAAAAAGAGGATTGGTAGCAGCAAAGCCAAGACGGCGACGGCTGGAGGAGAGAGGGAGAAGAGAAGCACGAGCACGCCTGGTGGTGGCTGAGGAAGAAGCAGTGGTGCTTTTAAGGATTGAAAGGGTGGTGGGAGCTGAAGCAGAGGCCATGGCGCGGCGATGGAATTTGTTGGGAGACTCTGCTGCTGCTATACAAAGACGAATGGACTAAGAAGAGCGTAAAGAGTAGCGAAGTTGTTTTACATTAAACTGGTTTGGCAAAGAGAGAGAAATGTGGACCAGAAGAGAAGCGCGAAGAAAACAATATTGGCAGCGAGTGTGTGGATTTGGGTCTTTCACTTATCGCTTAGGAGAGGTTGTCGATGTTCCATCCACTGCATTTTAGATATCACAACTATTATTGCACTGACAACAACACTACTAAATACTAATGCTAAAATAAATCCACTTTATAAATGGTATGATTAGGGTCGACAATTGAGTCCACGTCAAACACCTTGGAATAAACGGTCATTTTATTTTTAAATTTTTTTTAAAAATAAAAGATAGACTTAATTGGGCCTGTCACCTCAAACTTATGCCCAAGTTTGAGCCGCCGCTATGCTAAGCCCGAGGCCTCTAGCCTGACCCAGGCCAGAGTTCATAGATGCCCAGCTTGATCCCACCTGTTGTGACTCTTAAAGATGATTTCTTTTAATACAAAAATCATTTCATTTCAAAGAATGTTTTTATTATTTTAATTTAATACAAGCATAATAAGTTTAAGAGAATAAATTATAATAAGTGAAGATAACAAGAGCTATAAATATGTGTTAAACTTGTGGTTCATATAATTCAGTCAATCATTTTATTATTTACGGATTTTTTTTGTCTTTTTCTTATTTATATTGCACAAAACATTTTATTTTTCGACTTTGCCTTGCACAAAAAATTTTATAAAATCGAATCTTGTCACTTTGAAAACAAAAATTTCAGCACTAGATTTTCATAAAACTGAATATTTGTCGTAACAAAAAATTCCAGCACTTGTTTTCATTAAAACCGAAACATGTTCCATTAAAACAAAAAAACCGGCACTATCTTTTTTTATCAAAACCAAAATTTGATTCATTGAAAAAAAAATCCAGCACTAGTTTTAACATAAAAATCGAAACTTGACTCATTGAAACAAAAATCAAACAATTTGGTTTTCACAAAACTGAAACTATGCCAATACACAAAAGGATACACCGAAACTATTACCTCTTCATTTCTTTAATCCATGCTACTTCATCTTTATCATTAATTCAATTTGTACATTACAAAATCAAAGAAAACAGAAAAATGAAGCCAAGGAGGAAATATGGTGATGATAGACCACCCTCCTTGTTACAAACCAAATGAAGAAATCTTACATAGTAAATATAAATTCTATGGACAACCAAAAGAGCAAAACATACATCATATATATTTCTATCATATAAAATTATGTAGCATATAAAAAATAATTGCCAACCCATACATCATATATAGGAACCGAAATCATGCATAATAAAAATGTCTCTGATACCAATTGTTGGATCGGAAAATAAAACATGCATCGATTTGGAAGAAACAGTAGATTTCAAAACATTTTAGAAATCAAAATTGCGGAAGCAATATATCCAAATCAACATGCAAAGCCACACATGATACGGTATAAGGAAAAACATTTGCATATTACCAAGATAGAAATTTTATACCCACTCCTTCGCTACAGCTTTAACTCTTTGCTGTGTTATCCTATTCTCGGTAATGTATCATCTCCTAGGTGATGTATCCTCTTTTTGATATTGTATCCTCGACCAATCTGATCTACCACTTGTTCTTCTTGGACAACTTGGTTAAGAAGATCCTTCGGTGGGAAAGAAGAAGAAACACTTGAAGAGATTTTTCCTTAGAAGAATGAAGCCAACAATGAGACACCTCTCGTGCAATTTTCGGCTCACACATGTAAGATAGGAGAGAGAGAGTCAAACAATGCAAGAACACCTTCTCACACCCTCTCAGTTTATGTTAACCTTAAAGGAAAGAAAAGATTTGCATCAAATGCATTACTTCCTTCTTTAATCAATCATAAAGAAGTCAATAAATGAGACTCTTCTCATTTATCTTTAAGATGGCTATGTAAAAAGACTATTAACCTAAATGAGACATATCAATTTCGGTTTTGTGATGAAAGAAGGAAGATGGTCCATCAAATGTTCCTCTTTCTTCTTGCAATGAATGCTAAAAGGTTACATGCTATCATTAAAAGATAACCATTAAACCATTTAATGATAACATCATCACTCCACTTAATGATGATAAAGCATGGTAAAACCATCTTTAATATAGCAAATCAAAGCTAAATGTGCAGCTGCACATTCAGCCAAATAAAACCGAAATTCCTCCTACATTTATCTTCAATAACTTTGCTTTAATTTAATTAATCAAATTAAACCAAAGTTTAGCCCATTTTTAAATGTTCATTTAGGCTTGCAATTAACAATTAATTAGTCTAAGCCCAACATTCAATTATAGGCTTTAAAACCTCTATTTATATGTCTTACTTTGCTTGATAACCTTCCTAGAAGCCAAATGGGAATCTAATTGGACTTATATAATTCAAGCTCCAATAAGCCTAGAATTAATTTAATCTCATTAGAATTAATTTCAACTTATTAACTAAATGTCATTCCACTAAAGACAATTAGTTGAACACTTGAATTACGAAATATTATAAGAACACATGTTTCAAATAGGATGTCCAATTGCAAACTCTAATATAAACCATATTATAGCCATCCGCATAATAAAGGATAAAATTACCATTTTGCCCTTATGTTGGTTTTTCCTTCTAGATCTCTCGTTTTACTCCATATGGTGATTAACACATAAGATCTCATCTTGGTGTAATGACTTGATGGGTAGCTAATCCATCTAACTACTAGCGCCAGTTTAATCACCAATCTCTATAAAACATCTAAAAATGATGATATCACTATGAACTCTTTATTTGAGTGAATGTTCCCTGATACATATTTCAATTAATAATTCCAACATCCAGACACTGGATTGATACTCTGTAAAAATTCATTCCGATCATATCACGAATTATAATGAAACATATATGAGTTCACCACTCATCAAGATTGTGGTCCATAATAAACGAATGCTTAAGTTGTATGTTTTAAGATTAAAGTAACGACCCACTTTATTCTTTAAAACATACTTGATTCTAGATTCAATTAATAGTGCCATTATCGATAGTCAACTATTATCACGATATGAAACTCATCATTCCTTCAAGTAAACTCTTTTACTTACTCGGAGATAAATTGCAACACTACAGTCTAAACCATAATCAAGCGACTAACTTGATTATTCAATTGTGAATCAATTGTTTTAGATTCTAATAATATACATATTTCTCATACATCTCTATGCATATGTACATTACTTACAAAAGAATCTCGGTACCTTATGACTAGATTTATAATTCTTATACAAGTAAAACCAAACTCTTTTGTTTTATTAATAATAAATATTTTCATTACAAAAGTAATTGGAAGAAAATTAAGTTATAATACACTTGTTTTCCAGGGCACTATATTTACATAACTCCAACAATCTCCCACTTGCCCTAAAGCAAGTTTGACTTATCCCTCATTCCCATCCCTACTAGATGACCCTCAAAACTCTTTTTAGACAGCGTTTTCTTAAATGGATCAGCAAGGTTTTGCTCTGTGGGAATTTTACCACATTCACCTCACCACGTTGTATTATCTCCCTTATGAGATGGTACTTTCTCTTAATGTGTTTGGCAGCTTTATGGTTTTGAGGTTCTTTAGAATTAGCCACTGGCCCACTATTATCACAATAAAGTGTAATGGCCTTTTCTACCTCAGGAATCACCTCCAACTCATTTAGGAACTTACGGAGCCAGACTGCTTCTTTTGCTGCTTCATAAGCAGCAACATACTTAGCCTCCATAGTCGAATCAGCAACACAAGATTGCTCGATACTCCTCCAGATTATGGCTCCACCTCCTAAAACAAATATAGAACCAGAAGTTGATTTCCTTGAATCAACATCTGATTGGAAATCAAAATCTATATATCCTATCGGAATAAGGTTACTTCCAAAATAGACAAGCATTAATTTCTTCGTAGGATTTATTAAAATCCTCCTGTTGAATTAATTATCCTCCTGTTGGCCCCCAAATTTTTGTCCTGTTGAATTAAGCATGATTTAAATAATTTTTGAGGTTTTGATAGATTCAATTTTTGGAGTTATTTAATTATGTGAAAGATAGTAGGATTTATTGCATAGGTCAATGGAATTAAAGTGTTAAGGTTATAAGAATGTTCAAGGGTATTTTTGGCAAGACACTTAAGGATAAAAGATACAGAGAATACAAGGAAGGGCAAAATGGACATTTCATACTCATTAAGGGTAGAAATGGAAGGAAAAAATGTAGTCTTTCATTTTAAGAAGAGAACAACGTGAATTGAGAGAAAGAAGAAGAGAAATACGGAAATAAGAAAGAAAAAGAAAGAGGTTTCGGTGGTTTGAGAGAAAAGAAGAGAGTTAAGCTAGGGTTTTGATTTTTCTTAGCCTTCAAGAGAGATTTTGAGGTTGTTCAAGAAAGGAAAAAGGTTGAGGAAGAGAAGAGCTTTCATTAGAGCCAAGAAAGTCTTCATTTGGTGACGAATCAAGGTAAGATCATTTTGAATCTTTTAGATTTTTTAGAAGTATTTTAGTTTATGGAGTTTAGAAAATGCACGTGTTTAACTATTCTAGAATCAATTTTAGTGATTTTGCATTGTGGCATTTTCAATTGGATTTCTATTGAATGGGGCTTTGCCATTGTTGAAGGAAAATTAAGAAAGGCAAGAGGAACAAGAGGAGGGGCATTTTAAGCAAGTCTTTAAGCAAGGAATTCAAGGTGGGTACATGTTTATAATATAGTAAATAAGCCACTAATGTTTTCTTTGAAGTTTAATGAATTCAATTGCATCATAAATGTTGCATTTATTGCTTCTTGAATGAATTGAGAAATTGTGATATGTTTGTTATATGAATTGTGTGATGATTTATGAAAAGACTTTGAAAATGATTCTTTTTGGAAAAGATACATGTTTATGAAATCAAGTTTTCGAAATATCTCATGTTTATGAAAAATCAAGTTTAAAAAAAGTGCCATTTTAGGCAATATGTTTACAAGATGTGAATTACATGTTATGTGGGTTTGGTGTACTCCATTCAAGTATGTCACGTGCCCGTTGAACAAGTTAAAGGCTTCTCTCGCCTACCCGTTAGTGGCAAGGAGCTCCTTCATGGACTTCCTCATATTTACATCTACGCAAAACCACTATGTGGGATTACGATAGTACGTCAAGTTTACGACTACACTAGACCATTATGTGGAAATGTGTAATTTGTCATGTTTATGGACCTACCCAAATCATTCTGATGTGCTTATGTTATATTAACAAGTTTGATGCATTCATCTTTTGTAGTTTGTAAATTCTGGTTAAAAATTTAAGAACCTTGTGTTTTATAAACTCAATAAAAATTTTCTATGAAAAATGAATGTTTTCAAAGGTTTTGCTTATTTTTCTGTTATAAATGTTACCCATGAGCTTTCAAGCTCACCCCTTTTTTGTCCCATCTTCAGGTGAAGAAAATAAGATCGAGTAACCAAGAGTCGAGGAATCATTCTACTTTTGCAATGTTTTTGTAATTTAAGGTAGATTTTGTAAAAGTAAGGCTTTAGATACATTTTGAGAATTATTGGGTTTTATACCTTATGTATTTTAAATTTTGATACCGATGATGTAATGTGGCTTGGAATTGTTGGACATTGTATTTCGAAACCCAACTCTTCAGAAACCATAACTATCATCGCTTCATTTTCTTGCTCTAATACCACTCATATTGGATCCAACTTATTTTCGAAACCCAACGCTTGCTCTGATACCACATCTATTGGGCACCGTTTCTGGAGCCCAACTTCGGATCATGAAACGTGAGTTTAATCCAATGGAAACTCCTTGACCAACATTGGTTCATCTTCTTGCTCTGATACCCTAATACTTAACTTAAGTGTGCATATTCCCTTGTAGGGTTATTTCCTAGAACCCTCAATAGGCATCACCCCACAAGGGTGGTGTGCCCACAACAGTCAAACATCAAAACAAACTCATTCTTCTAACTTAACCCTTTTAACAAGGAAGTAAAAAAGAACGTACACAATTGAATTACTTCAATCTATCATTTCATTACTCAAACAACAGAGTTGATAACTTTATTTACATATCAAAAGCCACACCATTGGCTTATTACAAAAATACAAAAAAGAAAAAGTAGCAATTTCCTTATGCTCTTGATCACTTGATCTCCTAGCTATAACCTAAGGATGGGACAGAAAGGAGGTGAGCTTGAAAGCTTGTGGGTAACAGTTTATAATAAGAAGATAAGCAAAAACCTTGAAAACATTTTACTTATCTTAGAAAACTTTCTTTGAGTTCATAAAATACTTGTTTTTCAAAAATCTTATCGTGTAGTCAAAATTCACAACTTACAAAACATGAATGCATCAACTTGATCAAACATATCATGAGCACATAAGCATATCATAATGGTTTGGGTAAGTCTAAAAACATGACGCACTACACATTTCCAATGAAATGGTCCTGTGTAGTCGTGAATTCTTGAGAGAGTCCGTGAGGGAGCTCTATGCCACTAGCGGGCAAGCGAGAGAAGCCTATACTTAGGTCAACGTGCACGTGACAGTTCTTGAGGGACTACCACAAACCTACATAAAACATAGATTTCAAAATCTTGTAAACTTGTTGCCCAAAATTGCACTTTTCTTGAAAACTTGCTTATCATATACTTGATGTATATCTTGAAAACCATTCTTGAAAATACGATTTCATAAACATGCATCTTTATCAAAGATATCACTCAGATCATGTAGAAAACATATAACAGATTTCACAAATCATTCATGAACAATAATGCAGCACTTATGATGAAATAAAATCAGAAAACTTCTTTGATTTAAAGAAAACAATAGTGGCTTATTGATTCTATCATAAACATGTACCCTCCTTGATTTCCTTGCTTGAAGAATTGACTTTCTCAAAATGCTTCTTCTCTTGTTCCTCTTGTCTCTCTTGATCCCTTTATAAAACAACAAAAATCCCACTCAATAGGGTTTTCAATTGAAAATTCCTCAAAGCACAATCACTAAAATTGGTTCTAAAATACTTAAACCCAAACATTTTCTAAACTCCATGAACTAAAATCCTTCCAAAAATCCAAGAGATTTAAAATGATCTTACCTTCATTCTTCACCAAATGAAGAGATCTTTAGCTCAAAAGAAAGCTCTTCTCTTCCTCTACTTTTTTCTCTTCTTGAACAACCTCAAAATCTCTCTTGAGGGCTAACATAATTGAAACCCTAGCTTGTTTCTCTTCTCTCTCTCTTTCATTTTTTTTCATGCTTTCTCTCCCTTATCTCTTTTCTCATCCACATATTTGCTTCTCCAGAATCTTTTCATTCACGTTTTCTCCTTTATTTATAAGCAAGAAAATACTTCTTCTTCCAATTATGCCCTTAATGAGTACAAAACGTCCATTTTATATCCTTCCTTATAGGCTTATGTTCTTTTAAACTTAAGCGTCTTGCCAAAAACACCTTTGAACATTTTGACATAACACATTCTTCCAGAAAAATGTCCCCCATTGTCTTAAGTTTCTAATGCCTCCAAAATCATTCAGTTTGATTCAGTGATTCAAAAGATATACTTCAAACATTTTTCGACTGCTCTTGTTCATAACAGTATACTATGCACAACTTCCATCTGAAATTTAAACATTTTAGAGACTGAATGAGTTTTAAATTTTTTCATACCATTTTTAGCTCCATGTCTCTAGTTTACCAAAAATCAGAAATTATCTCATTTGGATCAGTAGAGCTCCAAAAATCATCAAAATACTAAAGTATGTTAAGTGGAATAACACCAGTTCATATTATTTAAAAGCACCCTCACTATACCCGTCCCACTCTTTTCACTTAATCTTTCTTCATTCATTTTGGACGGAGATAATTATTGGTTTCCATGTAGAGAAATATCTTAAAAATCGAATGGTTTAAGAATCAAGTCATTTGGGTGTCTAGAGAAGAAGTTATGGCCAAAAGAATCAAACATGTTTATGACCTCAATCAAAATGAACCTATGTTGGCGCAATTTTCATAACTTTCACAAAAAATGTCAGATTGATCTTGTTTTTAGACTATTGGAAAGACAACTTAGAGATCTACAACTTTTGTGAAGGCCTCAAAGACAAATGATATCGTCTAAAGGGTAGAAAATGGAACAGACAATATGATGCCATTTTAAGATGAATGTGACATCATTAGATGATACAAGGTTGGGAAAATCACCATAACTTTCGCTACAAATATCTGATTAAGGTGTTATTTAAATGGTTTGAAAGAGTACTTCAAGCTCTACAACTTTCATTAAGACCTTGGAGACAAATTCTATCTTTGGAGGGTAGAAAATGGAACAGACTACGTGATGTCATTTTAAGACGAATGTGACGTTATTAGATGATACAAGGTTGGGAAAATTGCTATAACTTTCCCCAAAAATATCAAATTAAGGTGTTCTTTTGATGGTTTGGAAGAGGACTTCAAGCTCTACAACTTTCATGAAGACCTTAGAGACAAATTATATCGTCTGAAGGGTAGAAAATGGAACAGACCATATGATATTATTTTAAGACGAATGTGACGTCATCAGATGATACAACTAGAGAAAACGTTATGGCTATCAATCCAAAGCACACTCAGTGAATATTTTCCAGATCACTGCCAATTTTGTTTCTAAATCTTTCTTTAACACAACTCATACCCAGATCACTCTTTCTACTTCATTCACTCCTCATTCTCAACTTCATTTGAAATCAACATTATCCCTAATGAAAAATTAATCCATGAATAATCATGAACGCGAATAATAAAACATACATATGTGTACATATTATTCATCAACTTACCACACAAATATTGCTTTCATTTTACTGCTGACTTTTACCTTGATTCTTCCTATTTCAAAATCTCTTATTCACCAAAAACACCGTAGCAAATCATGAATCTATCCACATTTCTCATTCTGTACTTTACTCTTGTCTATAGTTTCTTGGTTCAAAAATTTCATTCATTTGTTCTTTACTTGTGACTAGTCACCAAAATTTCTTATTCAATAGTTCTAATCTTCCAAGAAAAGTTTGGGGTTCAATAGTATGGGCTATGTGTCAACTCCTACTAGACTGTCTACATCATATTTAGTCCAAGTGATGTTAGTTCTTGTCCTAGGATCTCATTACTCTCTATGTCATTAAAGACTCTCTTCTTGACACATAACTTCTTTGGCTAGAGACTCCTGAGTAATGACCCCAATAAGAGGCCGTGGGTATCATCTCCTTCTATCAAGAGTGGTGAATCCTTTATTGGCTACCTAACTATGTTCGAATACTAATAGTTGTACCCAATCACCACCCTATGAGCGACCTTGTCTTGAGTCAACAAGGAATGATGTCAAAACACAAGATCAGTATCCAAGGTATCCTCGAGTATCTCAAGTCTAAGGATATTTACACCATTGCTATGATGAGATTAATCGTTGATATTTGATAGAACATCCCTAAGATAATCTCATAGTGCGTCATCTGATGTACTTACAGCTCTTAGTAAGCATTCACATGTTAACTCTAAACATCTTATGCTTACATTTTATGAGATCCACTACTTGATCAAATAAATGATTATAACATGTGCTAGTATATCTGGATTAATAATGTCCTATCTTATTAATCCTATGACTAGGGATAATTTAGATAATAACATAATTGCACATGATAGGAATCTCATTATCATGATCTCATCATGGTTTCCTTCATGCTATGTTTTGTATCATGGACTTCATTAATTCAATTTAAGATCGACATAAATTCATAAATAAATGAACATTAAATTAATGAAAAAAATTCCTTTCACTTTATTAATCAAAATAAAGTTTGTACAAATGTGCTAAACGTGATTACCTTTAGAGCACTACTCTAACAATCTCCCACTTGCACGCAAGCCAAACACCTTTGTATCTAATACCATAGGTAAGTACACTAGAATCAAATTTCATTTGAGGAAGTGGCTTAGTTAAAGGATCAACGATGTTCTGATATGTGGGCACTCTCTCTATCTTCACATCACCTCTATCAATAATCTCCCTGATTAGGTGATATCTCTTGAGTATGTGCCTGGACTTCTGATGAGACCTTAGTTCCTTAGCTTGAGCAATAGCCCCATTGTTGTCACAGTACAACAATAT
>JAOTAW010000007.1:5887738-5898033 GCA_025629945.1 Erythroxylum savannarum | reverse complement strand
CCTCATCTTTTCTATTCCTAGGAATAACTATTCTATTCCCTACCTATTCTATTCCGTGAACCAAACAGGCCATAAAAGAAACTTCCCACCTATATATAGTATGTGCTTTTCTTGTATACTCTTGTTCTTCTTTCCCCTTCCTATTTCATTTTCAGTGAATAGAGCAAGTCAGCTTATTGCCTGGATTTGAGGAATGAAACGGTCCAGTCGATTAAAACTATAAACTTGCGACATGGAAATCAAGTCTAGTATCACTGATCACTCGCCTCAATTTGATATTCTTCTTTTGATCTTTTTGGGCCCTTTTATTAAAAGTTAGTTTAATTTTTTTTTCATTTTACTTCCTCTCCTTACCCATCTGTTTCTACACGTTATTTTCTCAAACCCATTTTCAAAAACTTGTTTTCTGGGTATTGTCTAATGGGGGTGATAGTTCTGGATGCTGTTAGATAGAGAGAGAAAGAGGAGGGATAGAGAGAAGTCAGCAGATGCGCTGAGGGGAAGGGTAAATTTATTTTTTTCTGAATAGTCCTCTTAGTTTTCAAAGTTTACAGTACTGGCGGTATTTTAAATACCAGTTGGTACTTTGTGAAATGGCCGTTACTGAGGATTAGTAACTATAAACAGGGTTTTGTACCTTGTTCTGGCCGCTAAGGTACGAAATTCACATCACTGCATCGGAGATGCTAAACTCTAGGCAAGCTTTTGTTTGTATTTAAGTTGATTATTGTTTGGACAGGGCTTTATACACACTTAATTATCTGTTCATTATATGATTTATGCATGCCTGCTTTATTTGCTTGTTAACAGTGCATCCTTCTTAACGCAGGTCTATTTGAAATGGCTGGAGCTCAAGAAATAATGGCTACGAGTGAATTCTTACGAGTAATCTTTTCTGTTTCATTTCTGCTCTGTTTCGTCAAACTAGTAATTGTCAAGTGGTTGATAGTCTTCTTTTGCACGTTTTCAGCTGCAATCTAATTTTGCTAGAATTATCTTGTATAATATCTTGTTTCTTTGGTCGTGTGATTCAAATTCATTTCGTTAATTAATTTTCCATTTTCATTACAGGGTACTCATAGACAAACACTATTGATACAGAGATGCTTGCCTATTAACCGAAGAAACCAATTATTATGGAGAAAACTTAGGACCACACCTTCAGGGGTGATAGCAAACCGAAAGGGAGTTTCAATCAGATGTTATGCGAAGGCCAGGCCTGTTATTGCTGGAGGTGTGAGCAGCGCAGTTGATGAGCAATCTAGCTTGGTTGAAAAACCTGTTGATGAAATTCTCCATTTTTACCGTGTCCCTTTAATGCAAGATAGCGCGGCTCTTGAATTGCTTAAATCCGTTCAAATTAAAATCTCAAATGACATTGTTGGTTTGCAAACTGAGCAATGCTTTAATGTTGGGCTTGGGTCAGAGATTTCAAGTGAAAATCTTGGGGTTCTTAGATGGCTTCTACAAGAAACTTATGACCCTGAAAACTTGGGAACTTGTAGCTTTCTTGAAAAGAAGAGGAGAGAAGGATTGAATGCTGTGATAATTGAGGTTGGGCCTAGGTTGTCTTTCACGACAGCTTGGTCTGCAAATGCTGTATCAATTTGTCATGCTTGTGGATTGATAGAGGTGACTAGAATGGAAAGATCTAGAAGGTACTTATTATTCAGCAAACGTGTGCTGCAGGATTATCAAATAAAGGAGTTTGCAGCGATGGTTCATGACCGAATGACAGAATGTGCTTATACTCCGAAGTTGACATCCTTTGAGACTAATGTGATTCCAGAGGAAGTTCAATATATACCTGTTATGGAAAGGGGGAGGAAGGCATTGGAAGAAATTAATCAGGAAATGGGGTTGGCATTTGATGAGCAAGATCTGCAGTACTACACTAGGCTATTTAGGGATGATATCAAGAGAAATCCATCAACTGTGGAACTTTTTGACATTGCACAGTCTAACAGTGAGCATAGCAGGCACTGGTTTTTTACAGGAAAGATTGTCATAGATGGACAGCCGATGGATAGGACTCTTATGCAAATTGTTAAGAGTACTCTGCAAACAAATCCAAACAATTCTGTTATTGGTTTTAAGGACAACTCCAGTGCAATCAAGGGCTTCCTTGCAGAACAATTGCGTCCACTTCAGCCGGGTTCACCATGTCCGTTAAGTGCAACTGCTCGCAATCTGGATATTTTATTTACCGCTGAGACTCACAATTTTCCTTGTGCAGTGGCACCCTACCCTGGGGCAGAGACAGGTGCTGGGGGTCGAATCAGGGATACACATGCAACTGGTCGGGGGTCATTTGTTGTTGCAGCCACAGCTGGTTATTGTGTTGGTAATCTGAACATAGAGGGGGCCTATGCTCCATGGGAGGATCATTCTTTCTCATATCCGTCAAATTTGGCATCACCTTTGCAGATTCTAATTAATGCTAGCAATGGTGCGTCAGACTATGGAAACAAGTTTGGTGAACCCTTGATTCAGGGATATACTCGAACTTTTGGAATGAGACTTCCAAGTGGAGAGAGACGGGAATGGTTAAAGCCAATTATGTTTAGTGGGGGCATTGGCCAGATTGATCACACCCACATAACAAAAGGAGAGCCTGAAATTGGAATGTTGGTTGTGAAGATTGGTGGTCCTGCATATCGAATTGGAATGGGAGGTGGGGTAGCGTCAAGCATGGTTAGTGGCCAGAATGATGCAGAGCTTGATTTTAATGCAGTACAACGTGGGGATGCTGAGATGGCACAAAAACTGTATCGTGTTGTCCGTGCCTGCATTGAGATGGGTGAAAATAATCCTATTATTAGCATCCATGATCAGGGAGCTGGTGGGAATTGTAATGTTGTCAAGGAAATTATATATCCCAAGGGTGCTGAGATTGACATCAGGGCGATTGTGGTTGGTGATCATACTTTGTCTATATTGGAGATTTGGGGTGCTGAATACCAGGAGCAAGATGCGATCTTGATTAAGCCTGAAAGTCGTGGCCTTCTACAATCAATTTGTGAGAGGGAAAGGTTGTCAATGGCCGTCATTGGGGCAATTAATGGTGAGGGGCGAATTATATTGATTGATAGCTTGGCTATTGAGAAATGTTGTTCTGGTGGACTGCCTCTTCCTCCTCCTGCCGTCAATCTTGAACTTGAGAAAGTCCTTGGGGACATGCCGAAGAAGACATTTGAGTTCAAAAGGTTCGTCAATGCACGGGAGCCGCTTGACATTGCTCCTGGAATCACAGTGATCGATGCTTTGAAGAGGGTATTAAGACTTCCATCTGTGTGTTCTAAACGGTTTTTAACAACTAAAGTTGATAGGTGTGTGACAGGTCTTGTAGCACAACAGCAAACTGTTGGTCCTTTGCAGATTACCCTGGCTGATGTTGCTGTCATAGCTCAAACTTACACTGACTTGACTGGCGGTGCATGTGCCATAGGAGAGCAGCCAATCAAAGGCCTGGTAGATCCAAAAGCAATGGCCAGATTGGCTGTTGGAGAAGCACTCACTAATCTTGTTTGGGCAAAGGTCACTTCTCTTTCTGATGTTAAAGCGAGTGGGAACTGGATGTATGCTGCTAAGCTTGATGGGGAAGGGGCAGATATGTATGATGCTGCAACAGCTCTTTCAGAAGCTATGATTGAACTTGGAATTGCAATTGATGGTGGCAAGGACAGTCTTTCCATGGCAGCCCATGCTGCTGGTGAGGTTGTTAAGGCTCCAGGGAATCTTGTTATAAGTGTATATGTGACTTGTCCAGACATAACAAAAACAGTGACCCCAGATTTGAAGTTGGTGGATGATGGCATTTTGCTGCAGATTGATTTGGGAAGGGGGAAACGCCGGTTAGGTGGATCTGCACTTGCTCAGGCTTTCGATCAAGTTGGAGATGACTGCCCTGATCTTGAGGATGTTCATTACCTTAAGAGTGTTTTTGAGGGTGTCCAGGATCTTATTGCTGATGAGCTGATCTCATCTGGCCATGACATTAGTGATGGTGGTTTACTGGTGTGTGCCTTGGAAATGGCATTTGCCGGTAATTGTGGCATCAGCTTGAACTTGAAATCACGAGGTAAGAGCCTCTTCCAGACACTATTTGCAGAAGAGCTTGGTCTTATTATTGAGGCCAGTAGAAAGAACTTGGATATTATAGCAAAAAAGCTTAGCAGTTGTGGGGTTTCAGCTGAGATAATTGGGGAAGTAATTGTCACACCCTCAATAGAACTAAAAGTTGATGGCGTTGCTTACCTGAATGAGGAAACTTCTATCCTCAGGGACATGTGGGAGGAAACAAGCTTTCAGCTGGAAAAGTTCCAACGATTGGCTTCTTGTGTGGATCTTGAGAAAGAAGGATTGAAGTCTAGGCATGAACCTTTGTGGAAGTTGTCGTTCACCCCGTCCTTCACTGATGAAAAATATATGACTGCACTTTCAAAACCAAAAGTAGCTGTGATTCGAGAGGAGGGTAGCAATGGGGACAGAGAGATGTCTGCAGCACTGTATGCTGCTGGTTTTGAACCATGGGATGTGACTATGTCAGACCTTCTACACGAAGCCATTTGTCTCGGTGAATTTCGTGGAATTGTGTTTGTAGGAGGTTTTAGCTACGCTGATGTTCTTGATTCTGCAAAAGGTTGGTCTGCTTCCATCAGATTCAATCAGCCACTTTTGATTCAATTTCAGGAATTTTACAAACGCCCAGACACTTTTAGTCTTGGTGTGTGCAATGGCTGTCAACTCATGGCTCTTTTGGGGTGGGTTCCAGGCCCCCAAGTTGGAGGTGTTCTTGGTGCTGGGGGAGACCCATCACAACCAAGATTCATTCACAACGAATCTGGTCGATTTGAGTGCCGCTTTACTGGCGTGAAAATAGAGAGTTCACCAGCTATAATGCTCAAAGGAATGGAAGGTAGTACATTGGGTGTATGGGCTGCCCATGGAGAAGGACAAGCTTATTTCCCCGACGATGGCGTACTGGATCGTGTGGTTTATTCAAACTTGGCACCAGTCAGATATTGTGATGATGAAGGGAATCCAACAGAAGCTTACCCTTTCAATGTCAATGGCTCTCCATTAGGAGTAGCAGCAATTTGCTCTCCTGATGGGAGGCATCTTGCGATGATGCCTCATCCAGAACGTTGCTTCTTGATGTGGCAGTTTCCATGGTATCCCAAGCATTGGAATGTTGACAAGAAAGGCCCCAGTCCTTGGCTGAAGCTGTTCCAGAATGCCAGAGAATGGTGCTCCTGAGAAAGTTTTAGTTAATGTCTTCTTCATCCTTGTCACAGATTGTTGTCTTACTGCTACTGACAATTGTTCAATATTCCTATTTAAAGATGCCATTTCTGAGTGAACTTTTGAAACTGTAGGAAATTAGTTCAGTTTATACTATTTTGAGTTTGTCTTTGTATCTGGTCCTACTCAAGTTTTTATCTCTCAACTTTCCACCGAACATGGAAAATGAATTTATTTATTGCTAGTTTTGATGTAAAAAGTATATTGATACTCTCTTTTTATCTATGGCGGGTTTTTTTTTGTGATCTGATATAGAAACAAATTGAGAGAAACTGATGCGGCTACAAAATTATGTTGCCCTTAGTTTGGTTGCAACCGTGATAGTTGTTTATCATGCTTTCAACAGTAGAGCCCAGTTTTACCCTGCCATGGTCTATCTATCTACATCCAAGATTAGTTTGGTGCTTCTTCTCAACATGGGTCTGGTTATTATGTGCATCCTATGGCAATTGACAAAGAGTGTATTTCTTGGTTCCCTGCGGGAAGCTGAAGTTGAAAGGTTGAATGAGCAATCCTGGAGAGAGGTTATGGAAATTCTCTTTGCAATCACCATCTTTAGGCAGGACTTCTCTGTGACATTTCTTGCTATGGTGACGGCTTTATTGTTAATCAAGGCATTGCACTGGCTGGCCCAAAAGAGAGTTGAGTACATTGAAACAACACCAGCAGTTCCCATGTTGTCTCATGTTCGTATAGTTTCATTTTTGGGATTTCTTCTTCTTCTGGATAGTTTATTTTTGTACAGTTCTGTAAAGTACCTGCTGGAAACACGACAAGCTTCAGTTTCTCTGTTCTTCTCATTTGAGTACGTTATTTATTTCTCAATGTCATTTTTAATTTATCGCTTCTATTAGGTAAACAATGTTATCATCTAAATGTTAATTTGTTGCTGAACCTCGTTCACTTGGTACTTTTCTCAAGTTAACTTTGTTGATTCTTTCCCTTAAAGATAAACATCCTTAGCATTTAATTATGCTTAGAATGTTTGAGAGAAGCCCTTTTAGTGTGCCTCATTGCCACCAAACCTAAAGCCTCTAATTTCTCCAAAGATCTGTAATCCATTCTACTCTTCCTAGATATAAATTTGGGAAATACCTTATGTGTGGGCAGACATGATTGGAAACAATTGCAATTGGGATGAAATCATTCGTCTATTAAAATATTTGCTACTTAACCCTTGGACCTATCTTTTGACTTGCTTATTAAGCTATCCAAGTGAATTAACAACCAGTTTGGTTTTACTTGGCTATATTTGCATGTAGTAAGGTTGTTTCGATCAAGCATTTATATGTCAACATCTATACACATTCTATTATATATCTTATGCATGCTATGGTTTCTAATTTCTGTTTAAGTGATACATCTAACGAATCTCACTATTAATTTCAGGTATATGATATTGGCAATCACAACAGTGTCAACATTTGTAAAATATGTTTTCTATGTTAGTGATATGCTTATGGAAGGACAATGGGAAAACAAGGCTGTATACACCTTCTACTTGGAACTTATTCGAGACTTGCTTCACTTTTCTATGTATCTATGCTTCTTCGTTGTGATTTTTGTGTAAGTAATGAATCTTTACCACCGAGTGCAAGAATGGGAAGAAGCATGGCTTTCCCACGATTTTTGTGCCAGCTGTGTGATTTACATGGATATTGTCTTGAATTGAATGTATTCAAGTCTCTTGGAGGAATTATCTTTTTTATGTTATAACCTCAAAATATCGCTTGCAAATGGTTTATTTAAAAATGGATGGACTTAAACCTACTATTTAGGTGTGTAACCCTTTTGTGCTTGTGGTGCTCAGCAAAATGTAAATCTCTTTTGAAAATAATGGAACAAAAATCACCAGACTATCAAAATATTTTCTTGATATAGGTTTATTTTTAAATTGCAGTCTTTTTTTTGTTGCATCACGAGTTAAACTTTTAGGCTTCAGTATAGGTTATATGCAATTTTAATTAATGAAATTGATTTATGATTTATAAGTTTTTTCTTGGTAATTACTTTTCTTTGTTTCCACAGATTAAATTTTTTCTTTTTTGCTGAATTTGCTCACATTTTTACTTCTGCAGGAATTATGGTGTTCCTCTGCACCTACTACAGGAGCTTTATGAAACCTTCAGGAATTTCAAAATTCGTGTTGCTGATTACGTTCGTTACCGGAAGATTACTTCAAATATGAATGATCGCTTCCCAGATGCAACATCTGCAGAGCTTAGCATGTTAGTTTGGGTGATAATTCCTCGCTTAACTTGTTAGCAGCTGTCAAAAGGATTGACATGCTTATTCTTCCTACAGGAATGATGCAACATGCATTATTTGCCGGGAAGAGATGACGACGGCCAAGAAATTAACTTGTGGACATTTGTTTCACGTTCATTGTCTCCGTTCATGGTTGGAGCGGCAACATACATGTCCTACATGTAGAGCCCTAGTTGTACCACCAGAAAATGGTGCAAGTACAGCTGGCGCTCAACAAGTACCACGACCAGATGCTCAACAAGGTAAGTACTATTTTGTTTTCATTGTCCGTCTTTGTTGCATATTTTAGGCCATTTTACTCCGATTAATTACAAAATACATCTAATGATTGTATGAATTTGACTAGATGATTCTATTTATGTGTGTGTATATGTCTATTGTATGTGCCTAATGTCATTTGCACCAGTTATTTAGATGTGCTTTGCTCTTTTATGATTTATTCAGTATTATAATAGAGCATTAGAAAATTGTTTATGGAAGTTATCTGTTCGTGGACTTGTTGCTATGAATGTAATCAAGTTCCCAATATTTTTCTTCTTTTATTTCAAGTGTTAAATCCCTGTTACATCAGCCTTTTCTACCTTTCTGCTAAGAGTTAAATTCTCATATGTTTAACTGAAGAATTGGCTTTGAACTTCCTTGCTTCCATATTGACAAAGGGATAAGATATAAGTTTGAACAGAGGAAACAAGATAAAAGGTGAATAACAGTTTACAAGTCATATACATCCACCCTTCCTCACCTCTATTTACTGTTTGGACTTATCAATGCTACTTTTAGGTTTGCGCGGTTGTTTGTGGAAATTTTGTTGGACAATCTGCGATTAATGAATGTAATTAACTCTTTGTTTAAAGGGGATAATGAAATACTATATTTAAATATAGTAATATTAATTTCCATTGTTCAGTTTTTTTAAAAATATTTTATGTTTGACAAATTTCAACTGTAATTTTGCCAACCCAGCAAAT
Organism: Erythroxylum savannarum; assembly: GCA_025629945.1. Lineage (NCBI taxonomy): Eukaryota > Viridiplantae > Streptophyta > Magnoliopsida > Malpighiales > Erythroxylaceae > Erythroxylum > Erythroxylum savannarum. Next base: position 5,889,493 of record JAOTAW010000007.1, on the reverse strand, counting down.
TTTTTTTTTCCTTTTTCAAACTGACATTTGGATCCATTTTCTTAACAGTTTCATATTAATCGATCAGTTTTTGTTATTCTCAAAAAGAAAATTTGGCAAACAAATGCAAACACATCTATAAGGTGTCAATTTTTTTGTTGGATCTTACCAGCTTGTTAATTGTTGTAATTTTTTATTTTGATCAGCTACTGATGCTGCAAGTGCAGCTGCTCAGAGTTCAGTTGGTGCTGTGGTCAATGATGGTTCCAATGGACATCAGGCCAGACTCCAAGCTGCTACTACTGCTGCTGCAATGTATGAGAGATCTTGTGTCTATCCATCTGCAAGCACTCTAGTATGGTAAGCTATTCTGAGGTGTGAAATAGCACATTGTTTTCTCTGTGTTTTTTTTAGGCCATAACATTTATATGTCTGCTGCCTGTATTGGTATACAAAAATGCAACTCCTCTGATATGAACTCTAAACTGAACAGGCCTAAAGTGCTACACAATTACAGTATTTTTTCAACAAACACAATATTGTGAGGTGCTCTTATTCATCAAATGTTATGATTTTACTGGTTTTTGTGCATACATGATTTCTAGGGTATTTTAAAAGAAATAAGTAGATTGTGAATTCTCGGTTATTGTAGGATTGATTTGTATATGTATTGGTATAATGACCAAATGGATGATTTCAGCTTCTCTAGTCTTGACATAATTTGTATATTGCAAGGTGAGAAGTATTTAGGTGGCACTTATAGTTTTGTAAGTTGATAATTGTGTGATTGCTTGTGCCTCAACTATTTGACATTGTGATATAGTTGGTTGTATTTTTGATTCTTTAATATAACATATGGCATAGTTTGATTAACAATCACGTAATTTGTGAAATATACGGTACATGTTTCATAACTCAATGTTTGAATGTAAATCCAATATTCACTTTGGCGTGTTTTTTGTCAACAACAAATATTTTCAAACTTGCTTTTGCTTATAAAATGATTGTTCAGCGTGTATTAATTTGGGAAATAAAGGAGCAATGATAAATTATTTGATCCATCAAATTCATCATTTGTACAAAATGAAGAAAGATGAACCCTGCCGATATTATAGTATTTTGCTGATGGAATTTGTCTGCGGTAAGCATGATAAGATACCATGTAGTTTAGGCTTTGCTGTAGCTTAAAGTTGTCACTGCCTTGTTCCCTCCTTGATAGTTATGGAAATAATATTGTCTCTGTTAATCTATGCCTGTTCTGTTGGCTTGGTGGTCCCACCAGTGTTTTACTTTAGCTTGGGAAGAAATGATGTTTAACATTTCGCAGGTCTCCTGGATATGCATTTCTTCCTAAAGCTCACAACACTGTGGAATTGGATCCTTGTGGAGAAAATGCTGCTGCACAACTGCATTCTGAGCTTGCAAACAATCCTGAAACTTCAAACCCAACCTTCTTCCGTGTTCCCCATTGCGTCTTTGTTCCCTTCCAGGTACCTGGTGCCAATGGAGCTTCTGTGGAGAGATTGGGAAGTATGCCAACCTCTGATTTGGAAGCTCATAAGAAGTTTCTTCAAATTCAGATTGAGGTACCTGATCTCATGAATTTGTTTTAGAATTGATTTTTTGTTCTTATTTCAGTTTTGAGTAAGGCTGTTGATCATGGTTTTGTGTCATAGGTTGGTAGTAGCTGCAAATATAGAGATCAACTAACAACATAAGATTAAAAGATTATGATTCCCACATAATATACGAAAGACACAATCAATTAGATTCATT
>JAOTAW010000007.1:5875809-5887467 GCA_025629945.1 Erythroxylum savannarum | reverse complement strand
TGACGAGGCAGGGTTGTTATGGTGTCTGTTATGAGTCTTGAGTCTATATATGTAAAAGGTAATTGAGGCTGTGGGGGTAAGGAGAATCAGGAATAAGCTAGTGCCTTGTATGGCTCCAGGAGAGGGGTAGTCTCTCAAAAACGACCTGCGTCTTTGTTACTTCTTTTCCCGGTAATATAGGCCTCATCTATTTCTACAACCCCTATCCTTGTATTTATTTTCCCAGAAAAGGACTGCTAGTAAGAACTGGGTCTTATCATAGGCTTCATCATAAACTTCCTATACTTACCAATTTCAATAATTTAGATTTAATGAACTAAACTTGAACAGATCTAAAGACCTTCTCTATTCTCTTTTAAGATATAATAAGTGTATTTATCTTAATACAATTATTCTTAAAATATGTGATATTATATAAGAATATTTGTATTTGTAGGTAACATTTATCTTATGTATAGTGTTTCTTTAAACTAATGTTTTATGTCAATTTTCTTTCTTTCATTTGACATGTTTAAGCATGCGATCAATATTGGACATGTGGTACGCAGAAAAGCATTAGATTAATGTAAGAGTTATGTTCAAGAATCTGAGTAGGAAAAATAATCAACTAGCGCTAGATCCTAAAATAGGGGTTTAACTAAATGAAATAAAAAATATTTTACTATTAATAATGCAGTCATCATCAACTATGTAACAGTTGTCCCATGGAAGATTACAATAATCAATCCAAGCTAAAGAATACAAAGAAGAAAAGTGATACAACTATTACGATGAATTCTTGAGTAAAATTGGAGAACTTTTCAATCCGATATTTGAGACATGATTAACATGATCTTATTATGAAGTTTCTCACCTGAAAAAGATAGAGGAGATAGCTGCTGGAGAATTGGTGGCTGAAGATGCCGTCTTTCTTTCTTTAGAGGCTCATGGTTTCTCTCTTCTCTCTTTAAATGTGCGTTTTCCCCATCCTAATAATAGAAGCATTCTTTTTATGTTTCTACCTTTGTAGGATCCTCGCCACCTGTCTTAGTGGATTGTATGATTATATAGGAATAAAATAGTTACTTGAGTCTGGGAGAATTAATCTAGTTTAGTCCAGTTACTGTGGTCTGTAAGATAGGAACTATAATCTTAGGTAAGTCAATTTATTTTCTTAACGAGTTTCAGAATTTGATCTAAATTCCATCCAACTTCAATCAGCTCTATAAGATGATTTGATGATTCTTCTTTCCTTTCTATTGGTGATTCTCCTACTAAAGACCAGAACTACTTGGAGAGTGTTTATGACAAAGAAAACATCGCAGAACTGCAAAAACCATCAAAACTAAGTACTAACTTTAAGAAGTTGAAAATCTGTTAAATGTAAATCAAAACATCTTAGGATACTCATTCATGATACATGCCCTATTCATAACGTAGTAGTATAGACGGTAGACCCATAATTAGGGTCCATGGTGTTCACTTGGATAATCAAATTGCTCGAGTCTGTACAAAGTTGTGTTTGCAGCTTGTAGTTTCGAATTTTTTTATCCACAAATGTGAAGTGCTATACTATTTGAGGAATTGACATTTCTATTGCATGTTTCTATCTTATATTACTCCACTTCCAACCAATATGCTGTTGTTCATTTATGGTGGTTCACCATGATTTAGAAATGTTGATGTCTGAAAAAGGCAGTTCAAATCTGTATGCACTTGATTGCTGCAACGTATTGGCATGCATCCTTAAGTTGTAGTGGTGAATGAGTACACCTCAGATATTTATTCAGGTGTAATTCTTATACTGTCATGTACATAAAATGGAGACAGATTACTGCTTGTTCGAACTGTGAAGATGAGGCTTTCATCCTTCTTTGCATCCGTTCCCTCGAAAATATCTGTGTAAACTACAACAATTGACATCATTGTTGATTAATTTTGTCATGATTTTCACGTGCTTTATTATTTGCCCTGCCCCTTACGCAGGTTCTGCAAAAACAGCTTCAGCATCTACAGATGCCAATAACTGAGGAAAGAACCGATGCATGATCTTTCCTCTATTCCTTTCAACATTTATTGACTTTCCTTTGTCATCCTTGGATATTGGCTTCCCATTGTCCTACGATACGAATGTTGAAGGATTATGTATAATCTCTCTTATTTCTCTGCGACCTGACATAGAAAAGAATGAAGATGTTGCTCCCAGGTTATGAAGAAATTGCAGAGAATCATGCAGAACAAATTTTTCAAGTCAGTTGTATCATAGGAGAACAAATGGGAGTCAATCATTTCAAGAATTAGAGAAAAGTTTACCGCTTGCTTTTGCAGCTATTGAGTGTAATTCATCCCCCGAGATCCTTTCCGTTTTCTCGGTCTTAAAAATCTCACTAGTTAGTCCATTAATATCTTAAAATGCCAATTGACTTCCCAGTTATGTTTTGATAGAATCTGCCCGTGTACGAGTTGGGGTTAGGTAATGACAAAGCTTGCGTGGCTCGTCTTAAAATCAACGGACTTGGTCCAAGTTGACCAGCTTCTGGTCATATCTAAGCTTAAGTTTGACTTAAAAGTTCAAATTTTTAAAGATGAAGGGTTTTTTTTAAAAAAAATTCTTAGAGATTGAGTCCAATAAAGTTTTGAGTTGCCTAATTTAGATTGGGTTTGAGATAGAGCTTGGACCAGAACCTCCCAAGTAGGGGTTGAGGGGCTTGTAGAATTTTCTAATACTGTTCTCTAATCAAAAGTTTCTGGAATAGCTTGAAGTAATTATTATCTTGTTTTATACGGAATTGAAAGAAAAATAATATTATTTGATGCAACGTTGATAAACCTTTCAGATAAATAAGATGTAGTTAAGCTTATATATGATACTGAGAAATGGGTTGAATCACTTCAGTTAAACGTTCAACTAATTTCAAAATTTATAAAAATTAGCATATTAATTATTTGATTTTTGAGTGCTAAAATTCATAGTTTAACATATGAATAAATTTAATTTTGAACAAGTTTGTAAGAAGGTTAATTTGCTTATTATATCTCTCTCTTCTTTTTCTCTCGATTAATTTTCATCCCTCATTTTCTTTCAATTTTATCTTTTGTACTTCTCTCGTCTAATTGTAATGACATTATTACAATAACAACAATAACAATTTAATAAAAATCATGTTGACACGTGAAATTTAGGGAACTCTAGTAGTAGGCAAGATTTGGGAAAGTCTAATGGTATGCATTTTTATTTTTAATTAATAGAGAGACTGTTTTTGATAAACTTATATTAAAAATATATAATATGCTTATACATATTAAAATGATAAATAGTACTAATTAAATAAAAATAAAAATAAAATTAGTAAATAAATAGACAAACATGAAAACAAGTAAATAGATCAATCAACCAAGTCATTACGAGAAGATATGCAAGCTAAGTAAGAAAATGTTTAGGCTAAAAAACTAAGAGGGAAGTGCTACATATTAAATGTTTAGGTTAAAGATAAGATATAAGATTCGAAGGAAAATGTTTAAAAGACTCACGAGAACGAAAAGAACCTTTTTATGTGAAATCATTTATCTGTATCCTAATGTGTTAAAGTTTTATATTAAGGGGTGATGTCTTTGGTAGGCTAACAGAGCCATATCATTTTTAATCACCTCTTCCTAATTTTTCTTAGGTTTTCCTTTTTTTATCTTACAGTTTCTAAGTACAATTTTTTTTCATATCTTCTCACTAGAGCGTCAAGGTATCTCTTCTTAATGTCTGAATCACTTAAGCCTTTGTTTCTCTTAATTTTTCACTAGCATTAGCCACTTTTAATTTTTCTTTGACTATTACATTCCTGACCTTATCTTTTCTAGTAAAGTTTCACATTTAACGAAACATCCTTATCTCCGTAACCTGATATGTGCTTAATTGTTGATACATATAATCCATTACACTTAGTGATTAGTGCCTTAAAATGCTTAGGATATTCACTTGAGCTCATATATGATTTTAGATACATTTCAGAAGTGAAGGAGCTAAAGTAACTCGAAAGCATACTTATTGAGTCATCTTCTCAATGTTCATGCTCTATTGTCTTTATAGAGCAAGAAGAAGAAAAAGATTAAAATAAAAAGAGACAAGATAGAGCATAAAAATAGAGGTACATGTAACATTTTGATTTAAAAAGACCATAGCCATAACATGAATTGCACTACCAAAAGAATTAAGTTAGTTGTCCATTTATCACATGATTTTAACCTAGTTTTTAATATAAGTGAAGTGTGTGTGTTGGTTGCTAAAAGAATAATCAAAACATGATTGTAACATGGATAAAAAAAGAAGACACATGCATAATGTTAAAGAAAAACACCTGTCCATTTATCTCATAAAAACCTAGTTATTAAAGATGAAAAGGACATGGTGCATATCACGGGTGAAGTATGTGAGGGCAGTTGAAAAAGGACACCTATCCATTCCAAAGGAAAACCTAGCATTTGGATGATGTAAGGGATATAAGGTGTTAGCTGGGCTGAAGCAAAGGAGGGGTGAGGGCTGAAACAAAGAGTGTGTGACGACTACACTAAGATGATGGCTGGATGAGATGACATCGAGGTAGCATTAGGCATTTTCATGATATAAAAATTATCTTGGTGAGGGCTGGAGCAAAAAGAGTGGATAGACCTGATCCTTCTTCATTTATTCATCTTCAGTCTTCAAGAAGGGGAGTGGAAAATAGTTGATTCTTCTTCTTCATTCTTGGAGATTATAAATGGAAAGTGTGTAGAAAAATGACTAGATCTGATTCTTCTTTAATTCTAGTCAGTTTTTAACAATGATGGAGACATTCTTGGCTAATTCTTGAAGCTTGATGGAAAAGATGGAGGGCTAACCCACCCGACGCTAGTTCATAGGTGCAATCGATGCCAAGGAGCACATTTAAGGATACATCATTGTGTATTATTTTCTTTCCCTTTTTTTGTACTGTTTATGTTATCTTAAGATTAATGATTGGGTATTGTGTAAAAATGCTTTCAATGCTCTATTGAATCGTTTTCATGAAAACCCATTGCTAGAACTTGAATGCGGTATGTAATAGTCGTGATAAAGGTTGTATGTGGCAACTAACAATGTTAAATTGTTAGGGATAATGTAGCATAAGTTAAATAATCAGAGTTTGTGTGATTATTTCTTAGATTGGTCCGTTTTTCTCAATTGTAATGCAGCTGTCTGGATAAACTTAGAGAGTTTGTTCTAGGTTCTCTGATAATTAGGATTAATTAACGAGCTCTTCTTAATTAACTATAACCTAATTAACTGAAAAAGAACTATTATTTGTGGTTTTTTCTTTGGAAAAATTTCGATCGTATTTTCTTGGAGCTAAAGTGATTGTTTATTCTGACCATGCAGCTTTACGGTAATTGCTCACAAAGAAAGAAGCAAAACTAAGGCTGACCAGATGGATTCTCCTCCTTTAGGAATTTGACTTAAAGATCAGAGATAAGAAGGGGACAGAATATGTGGTGGCGGACCATCTCAGCCATTTAATAAAAGAAGAAGATGATATCCCTTTGCGAGAAACCTTTTTGGATGAGTAATTATTTTCTGCCGATGAGACACCAACTTGGTATGCAGACATTGTCAATTTTTAATTACTAACGAATTACCTATTGATTTGTTAAAGGCTCAGAGGGATAAGTTACGGAGTGAAGCGAAGTATTACATATGAGATGATCTGTATCTTTAGAGGCACTGCGCAGATCAACTTATCAGGAGGTGTGTACCGAAAATTGAATCATCATTAATTTTAGCCTTCTACCCTTTGTACACGTGAGAAGGACATTTTGGAGTGAAAAGGACAACTTATTAAGCTCTAAAGACTGACTTTTACTGGCCAACATTGTTTAAAGATGCATATACCTTCTGCAAATCCTGTGATAGATCCTAACAGTCAGGTAACTTGTCCCGTAAGGATCAATTGCCATAAACTCCTTTACTTTTCTATTAAATTTTTGATGTTTGGGGCATTGATTTTACGAACCTTTCCCTCCATCTTTTGGCTTTACTTATATATTGTTTCCAGTTGATTATATTTCTAAATGGGTAGAAGCTAAAGCCACCAGGACTAATGATGCAAAGGTTGTTACAGATTTTGTTAAGGCTAATATTCTTTATAGGTTCGGGATACTGAAAGCCATCATTAACGACAAAGGAACCCACTTCTGCAGCATGGTGATAGAAGCAATGTTTAGAAAATATCACATCAACCACAAAGTTTCAACTACTTACCACCCCCAAACCAATGGGCAAGCTGAAGTCTCAAATCGAGAAATCAAGTTAATCCTGTAGAAAGTCGTGCAGCCCAATAGGAAGGATTGGAGTGTAAGACTAGAAGACGTATTATGAGCCTAGAGGATGGCTTACAGAACACCAATTGGGATGTCATTGTATAGGCTAGTGTTTGGGAAGCCATGTCATCTTCCAGTCGAATTATAACATAAAACACAACTCTTAAAACTCAGCCTTTAATGCGTGGTGCCTTGCAATATAGAGAAGCAACTCATAATGTAGACTTGACAATCTCTAGATGGTGGTATAATTTAGGCATAGCATTGAATAACACCTAACTTTATTATTATCAGCCTATGGTAGGTGTTACTTCATTTTACAGTCCAGGATACAAATCTTTTTCAATTAGTAATTATAGAGGTAAACTTTTGAGCTGCTAAGTTTATGAAATAAAAAGTTATTGGGATGAAAAAGGAATGATTTGGGCTATTTATAGGTGTTCAATTATATAAGGCCCCAAGATATACCCTAGAAGTATTATAGCATGTCCAAGGAGTATTAAGAATCAAGGTAAAAGTTTATGGATTGTTTTCTCATCTTCATCTTTCTTGCTTTACCCATGAAGAGTTGGAATTATAAGGTTGAAATTGGGATCTATGAGTTGTATTTGTAGTTTTTATTTGGAGAGTCAAGAAAAGTCAAAGAGCAAGGGAAGGAAAGACATTAGAAGAACTACTTTGCTAATTTTAAGGTTTGGGACTACGCTTAATTTAAATCCTCTTAGTAAGTATGTTTAAATGGATATAAAGATTCACTTAGATATGAAATGGTTTCTGGGATGATTTTTGGTGTTATTTTGGGGTTACTTTGCATAGAAATGGTTGTATATGACAAGCGAGTATTGTGTAGTGGAATTCTATCTTAGGTTCATTTGAACCAGTCACATTGTTTGAGTCACATTGTGGGAAGAGAGTGGGGTGAGCTTGGAAGCTCAGTAGGTAACATGCTTATAACCAAAATAACAAGCAAAACTGTTCAAAAGTTCTTTATCATGAAAAGTTCCTTTTTGGAGTCATACAAACACATGTTTCATTTAAAATCCTTGTGATATACTCAAAATCACAAAACAACACAATTCATGCATTTTCCAACATGTTCAGAATTCATGAATGCATCAAACTAGACACAACATAACATATAACACATTAAATGGTTTGGCAAGTCCACAATTCATGACGAACTACACAATTCCATCAGATGGCCTTACGTAGTCGTATACTTGGGGAGTCCTAAAAGGAGCTCCGTGTCACTTGCGGGCAGGCGGGAGAAGCCTTTTCATGGGTCAACGTGCACGCGACAGTTCTTGGGTGAACTGTACCTAACCCACGTAACATGTAATCATGATCTTGAAAATATTTTGCCAAAATTGGCACATTCTTGAAAATCTTGTTTTCATGCACGTGACATAATTCATATGCATTCACATAAATCTTTCACAATTAAATCAAACAAATTCACATAACAATTCATCAATTTCTCAATCAAATTCTCATATCATTCAAACACCATGACTTTGAAAATCATTTTATCTTGACTTTTGAAAACATATTAATGGCTCATTATTTGAATTATAAATATGCTACCCACCTTAAATCCTTGCTTACAACCTTGTTCCACATGCTTCCCCTCTTGCTCCTCTTGATTTCATCAATACTATTCACAAAATCCCCAATCAAAAGATATCCAAAATTGGACAATCATAAGGACACAAATCATGAAATTGATCTTGAAATCTCTAAACCCATGTGTTTCTCAAGCTATCTAAACCAAAAGCTCTCTAAAATCTCAAAGATTGAAAAACCATCTTACCTTGGATTTCCACCAAATGGAGATTTTCTTGGCTCATCTTGAAGCTCTTGTCCTCTTCCATGCTTTTTCTTCATGAATCCATCAAAACCCCTCTTAAAATCCTTGAAAAAACCAACCCTAGCATCCTTTTTCTTCTTCCTCTCTCCTTCTCCACGACACTCCTCTCCCTTCTCTCTATTTTTGCTCTTTCTTCTTCTTATTTTCATGCATCACATGTCCTTATATACCAAGCCTATATGTCTTTATTACAAAATTGCCATTAATGAGGCAACAAAGTCCAAAATGCCCTCACATGTTAGCCTTGTAACTTAAATGGACTAGTGACCTTCCAATCTTGCCCCTAATGCTATCTACCACCTTAATTCATCTTATTCCATGCCATATGGTCTTACTTTAATTAACATGTTAAGTAAATCCCATTAACATGCTAATTAATTTCACAAAATACTCCATTAAGACCTAAAAATTCAATTAAATCATGTTTAACTCTTTCCAAAGATCAAGACATTTTCTAATCATGCAATTGAAGGAAATTAACTTGCACTTCCTTCTAGATAAATGTTCCTTATTGTCTTAATTTCATAATGACATAAAAAATCATTTCATTTGGATAACTAGAGATCAAGTTATGGCTAAAACACCAGAGCATGATCAATAGACATACACATTTTCCAGCTTTTGACTTTCAACATTTTCTATATAATCCATTTTATACCTAAACCATCTTTTCCATTTCTTTTTAAATTCATGAATTCTCCTTTCTTAATACATGAATGATCATGAACAACTTCTCATTTAATAGTCCTAACTTACAGAAAGTTTCAGGGTCCAACAGACGAAGTGGAGGAGGGAGAAGGGAGAGTCGGGGGTTTAGAAAGAGAAGGGAGGTGAAATGAAAAAAAGGGACACTGGGTAAAAGAAGGGTCCGTAGAACAATATGGGTAAAAAAGAAATTCACTAGGGAGAGTTTGCGCACAATGGTCGCTCGCCGCGGCGGAAGAATTAAAGTTCGCCACGGTGAGCTTCTTGAAAGCGTTGCGTCGCAACGATGGATGAGTTTGCCGCGGCCGGCGCAATAAGTAAATCACGCTGCAGTGAAACTTCCCGAACACAAAATAAGAAAAGGGGAACAAGTTCTAAAGGATCCTAAGCTCATGTGCAATCCTTTCATGACAAAACAACATGCAAGGCACCATCTATACCAATTTCTTCCACCATGCAACATGTATTATGCAGCCACAAAGATTCAGGATTTCAAAGGAAAGTTGAATTATTGAAATAACTAAACTTAAATCCTACTAAACTAAACCTAATCCTACTGATTATGTTTCTCCCCCACACTTAGTCAACATACTCATGCGCAACAATATCATTCTAATTCCAATCAATATGCACAAATATATTGTAAGTGAAAGAAGAGAAACAACTTGGTGCTTAAGGTGGGTCTTTTAGCTCCTGGTGGGCATCTGGCTTGCACCCATGCTTCGGCAAGATAGCTTGACTTCCTTCCAGCTCCATGCCAACGTCCACACTCCATGGTTCACCTGAAACATTAGTAATAAAAAATCTCTCCAAGGAATCATTAGTCAAGGGATTCATGCCTCGTTCAAAGTTAATACATGCATCATCAACTACCTCCATGGTGATCTTACCTTCTTTCATGCTGATCATAGTACTAGCTGTCCATAAGAAAGGTCACCCGATAATTTAAGAAGTATCCTGCACAACTTTAGAAGACATATCAAGTACATAAAAATCAGCGAAAAATACCAAACCTTTTACCTAGACCAGGATGTCTTCAATAATGCCCACTGGATGCCTAAATGATCTATCTTGTAACACAACAGATGTGGGTTTCAAACTCTTAACTCCCAAGGATTGATAGACCGATTTTGGCATCACATTAATAGCGGCCCCTAGATCTAACAAAGCTCTTCCTATAGTTACCTTCCCTATAGTGCATGGAATGGTGAAAGATCCAGAGTCTTGACATTTCACAGGTTTTTGAGGTTTAAACAGGGTGAACACATTCGAACTCACTTTGACTCTCTCATTGGGCCTAAACTTTCTCTTGTTTGTGCACAAGTCCTTAAGGTATTTAGCATAGGCCGGATCTCTTTTCACTAAATCAAGTAAGGAAACATTTACCTCAACTTTTCCAAATAGATCAATTATTTCCTTTTCATGCTTAATCTCAGTCATACGTTTGCTCATTAAATAGGAATTTGGAAAAGGAAGGTCTTAAAGATTTACCTCCTTACCTTTGGCTTCATGCTCACTTAATTCCTCATGCTCAGCTTTGTTCTTGGAACTTTCTGAAGTAGGTCCTTTTTCCTTGGATGCAGACTTCCTCTCCTTCAATAAGGCCTCTTCCTTGACACTCTCTGATTTCTTGGTTCTTTCGTTTGGTAGAGGTGCTTCTTCACTCTCAATTTCCTCATCACATGCTTCCTCTTTCGGAGTATCAAACCTCACTTGTTTCCCGCTTTGAAGAGCAATTGCATTGAGGCTTTTTGGATTCATCACAATGTTAAAAGGAATTGTTCCACTACTTCTCGCTTGATTCTCACTCATGTTGTTGGACAACTGAGTGACAGACGAGTTGATATTTTATGCTTTGGTCTCCATTGTTCCATTCTTTTCTCCAAAGCATTGAACCGAGTAGTGGTTTTGGAAGAATCCTACTGAATGAGATTTGCTACGGCATTGAATTGATTAGTGTTAGAATTCCTCTCTTCCTTCATCAAATTCATCATGTTATGAAGCAATTGATTGGTGTCCTCTTTGGCCGGGACCGTTAGAGCTTGTTGTTGGTTGGGAAACTGGTTACTGGAAGTTCCAGCTCCTCCTCCTTGTTGAAATCTATTCAGAACTCTGCCCTCTTCATTTCTCCAACTGAATCTAAGATTAGCCTTCCATCCTTCATTGTAAGTGTTGGAGTATGGATCCCACTTCTGATTTGTCCTTCCTAGATACAGTGCTGACACCTTTTCATACCGTCCTGGGCATACACTCGATATATGCATAACCGACCCACAAGTATCACAACTGGGTGCAGTAAGATCCATTGAAGACGATGGGTGATGCACATTCAGGTTCTTCAATTCGGCAGTGATGAAAGATAGTTGCGATGTTATCTTATTTTCCATTGAGTCCACCTTCGATTCCAGACTTTCCATTCTCTTAGCTTGAGCTATTGAAGCTCCTAGTTTATGCACTCCTCTGGAATCTCTCACACTATACTGTTGATGATTCAGAGCCATCTTCTTTATCAAATCCCATGCTTCCGATGTCGTAAGATCAATAAAAGACCCTCCAGATGCCATGTCCAACATACCTTTCTCTTGACTCTTCAACCCATCATAAAAGTATTGCACTAATTGCTCATCAGGAATTTGGTGATGTGGGCATCTTGACAGTAGGTCTTGGAGCGATTCCAATAATCATATAGAGAATCATCATAATCTTGTCTTGCTGAATAAATCTCCTTCCTCATCGATGATGTCCTGGAAGCTGGAAAATACTTCTCCAAGAAAGCCTTCCTC
>JAOTAW010000007.1:5798272-5810628 GCA_025629945.1 Erythroxylum savannarum | reverse complement strand
CTTAAACACATCCATCTCACTCAAGAAAACCCATAAAAATTAGAAATTTAAGCTAGGAAACTTACCACTTTTTCCTCCAATCTTTTGGGTATTTGTTGAACACCTTTACTTGATCAAGATCTCTTCAAATGTCCATCAAAACCTATCAATAATGGAAGCCCTCTTCTTCCTCTCTCCTTGGTTGACCTTCACTCTTGCTTCTCTTCTTTTCACTTTTGCTTTTGGTCTCTCACGTTTACTGTCTCTCAAACACTCACGGTTATGTTAAAGAATGGAGTTAAATGTCTTACTTTATGATCTTTTTTAATACTCATTTAATGAATTCTACATGTCACCTTCATATTGATTCTCTTCTAATGACTCGTCCTTCCACCAATACCATGTAAATGACAAAATTTCCCTTTAATGAATACCAAAATGACCAAATTGCCCTTTAATGTATACAAAAAGATCAAATTGCCTTTTAATACATTTAATTCACCAACTAACCGAATTAAATCCCAAAAATATTCCACAAATGTCTTATCGTCAAATTGACCATGAAATATTCGAATTAGGATCAATTCTTATTGATTGGTGCTTAAAAAAATTTCAAATGGGTTTAAAATCCTTAATACTCATTATTTTCCAAAAAGGGCATTTTAGTCCAATAATTTCAGATTACCCAAATTCTATTCAAACAACCTCCATTTTGACCCATTTCAGTTCCTAGGGACTCCAATTCTAATTCGGGGGGTTTTCATCGTATTTTAAAATTATTCGGTAACTTTTTCGATTGTGTGGAAGAGTTTTCGGAATGAATCTAAAAATTACTAAATGTCATCGAAATCATCTAGATTTCATTAAAAAATGACACCTAAATCTCCAAAGCACATTTTGGAGCTTTTAAAACTCATTTGGACACATTCTGCAGCTTTTCGAAATTTTTAGAAAAATTTATGTTCGAGTCCAGAATCATCTCTGGTCTATCTATGATCTTTGTTATAACCTCAATAATATATTTAAACGGTTAAATTACTCTAGTACACCATAAATAGAGCATATTCTATAAAATGCATGTATAACACATTACAATGTACAATTATCGAGCTAGGATATTACATACAATTATTTCTTGAATGTTTTATGGTATCTACTATTTACAGATGTTGTATTGAATATACTGAGTGTCAGTATAGTTTGTATTGACCTATAATAGTATTTCCTATTTAAAATGATACATGTTACTTATTTGTAATCAATAATGAATTTTTTATACCTAGACCTAGTATTTAGTAGATAGAATACTAGTATAGTTTATGTTTAGGTGGAATAAGGTTTTATAGTCAGCTATGGCTTTCTCATTTTTTGTCGAAGCTAAAACTTTTTTGAATGAGTCCTAGTATCTTTAAGCTTTAAGTGTTGGTATATTTTGTATTGAGAAATGATATTCTTTCTATTCATTATATATTTTCCCATTTAAAGCAATATGCCTTGGTTATTTATTATTACTAATGGCTTTTTTAACGTAAGTGTGGTATTGAAAAAATAGAGTACTGGTATAATTTGTATTAAGTCGGGATATGGTTTTTACTCAGAGATGGTATTCCCATTTTAAAGAACATGCATAGTGGTGGTATTAGATGTATTGAGTGCTATGGTATAATTTGTATTGAGGCATAATATTCTTTTCATTTAATCAATAAACATCCATTTAAAGGTGGTTGTCTTCCTTATATGTAATGAATGTTGGTATTTTTCTAGTTAGATGTGGTATTGAGTAGCTATAGTACTAGAATAAGTTATATTGAGGTTAGGTAAGGTTTATACTCAGAGACGATATTCCTTTTCTTTGTTGAAGCTGTTACTTATTTCAAATGCATGGTGATAACTTTTGTTTATGTCAATGGTATTGAATTTACTGTGTGCTAGTGTAGTTTTTATTAAGACATTGTATTCTTTCCATTTAGTCCATTTTTCCCATCAGACATGGTATTGAATAGAAGTGTATTAGAATAATTTGTATCGAGGCAAGGTAGGGTTTGTACTCAAATATGGTATTCCCATTTTTTGTTAAAGCTATAACTTACTTCAAGTACATGTTAACTTTTATTTATACTTATGGTATTGAATTTACTATATGCTAACTTTTTTGCATACTGGTAGTATTAAATTTACTATGTGTTGGTATAGTTTGCATTGAGCCGCGATATTCTTTTCATTCAATCAATATTTTTTACTTAAGGTATGGAATTGTACTCATTTATGATTAATCCCAAAAGATCATAATCCAAACTCATCACGGGATTTTAGACTAATTACTTGTTGTAATATATTTTATAAAATCATCTCCAAGTTGTTAGCTAACAGGATCAAACATATGCTTTCTTCGTTCATTAGTCAATCTCAAGTTGCTAATCAACTCATCTAAGGGTGCTAGAAGGCTAATACAAGGTGATCCACTTTCCTCTTATCTCTTTACCGATACATGTATCATGTATCGGGGTACTTAATTGTATTATTTAAAAAAAATGGGCTTGTTGATTATGGCTTTAAGTATAATAAGAAGTGTAATAGGCAGGCCATCACATCTTGCTTTTGCTAATTACCTATTATTATCCTGTAAATGTATTTTGTAGAGATAAAGAAAATAATAAAAGGTAAAAATATCAAGAAAAAGAAAATGGAATATGAAAGTAACATCAGCTCAATTTACATGTTTACCTTAAGCTAAAATATTCTTTATTTGTTTTTAATATAATTTACAATATCTTTATCATATCTCTATATATAATATAATGTGAAAACTGTTTGTTAAAAACCTTCCACAGGCTTCCGTTCCTCTTTCTTGAGGCAGAATGTCGTCCCCGTTCGAAGTCCCCGAAGCCACCATTCCTACAGTCTCCCAAACCACCTCCTCCTGCCCGAGAGTTATCAGCCTGAAGACAGCTGACGGCGAGACCTTCCGGGTGGAATCTACGGTGGCAATGGAATTCGGGGCGGTGAAAGCGTTCTACGAGGATAACGAGACGGGATCGTGCGAAGACAACCTGGTGGTTCCGCTGCCAAACGTGGTGGCAGAGCCGCTTTCGCATGTAATAGAATACTGCTCCAAGCAAGTTCAGTATCGCCAGGAAATGAAGTCGGAAGCGGAGAGAGATGCTTTCAGCTCCGATTTCGTGAAAAGTCGCAACAACGAGGAGTTGAAGGAGATGATAATGGTGGCCAATTACTTGAACGTGAAGGATTTGCTGGAGGTGCTTAACCAGGCAGTGGCTGATCGGATCGAGAACAAGAGCGTGGAGTATGTGAGGACTTTCTTTGGGATCCAAAACGATTTCACGCCCGAGGAGGAAGCCAGATTGCGTCAGGAGAATGAATGGGCCTTTGAAGGAGTGGATCAGGACTGACTCATTGGTCGTTTTTGTTCTTCATTGTTTGGTGTACTAACTTATTTCTAGAACTGAAAGTTACAAAGAAAGTAAATTACAGTGCCGATAGGTTGTATTTTGGTTATGGAATGTTAGAAAGGTTTAAGCTTTGGCTTCTTGCTGAATAGTCTCTGTCATTCCTTTCTTTGTGGATTTTGATTGATTCTTGTCATAATTCATGCAGTTATGTTTAGTTGTTTATCTTGAATTTGGGTCCTGAAATAATATCTGAGCAAGGGTTTTAAATTGGGAACAGCTTTGATTGTCAAAGCCATTGTCGATGGTTCTGATTGTGTTTTCAATAACTGCAATCCCGCAATACCTACTGGCAGTTTTGATGATCGGTGCAACCTATTGTGTTAGCATAAATTGGAATCTTAGCAATTCCGACCTTGTTCTCATTTAGGCCTACCATAAGATAATAGTGTCTGGATCTGCTGTGTATCTGTAACCCATAATTTGAAACCTTACTGAATTGTGATACGTGTGTATTATCGAAGTACAAGATCTGAGAATATAGTGATGCAGTATAGAAAATAAGGTTCTGAAGAGTAAGAAGCATATTGACTTCTGATGTTGGTAGATTTCTCTACTTATTTTATTTCCATTGTGAATTGACTTGTTAATGATGATCTCCTTATCCTTGCTGGTTGAATTGGGATCTGATTTCATTATAGCTTTTTTGGGTGTAGAATCCATATTTTGTACGGTTCATGTACCCTCTGTAGCTTGGGATTTTATTGCAATTAGGAAGATAAGAGTTTGGTTCATGCGCTTCAGTTGTTATAACTTTTCAGATTCAAACATGAATGACCTCAACAAGAATTGGTCTTCTGGATGAGTAGGGCAAGTGTGGATAGTTCATTGCAGGAAGTTGGCATCGGCTGTTTTTCTATTTTTCAGGAGTTGAATTCTGTCTGTTTCAGTGAAGGATAAAGTTGACAATTTCTTTAGGAAACAAAATGAAGGATGCAACTTTCTGTGATTATTTCATTTAGGTACTCTGGAGTTATAGAGCTATAGACAGGCTCGGACTGTTTCTCGTGAAATTCTCTTTTTCTATTTATTGCTTTTGACATGAGATACTGCAAAAAGTCGGTATTTTTATTTGTTAGACTAGTATGATTGTCAGTTTTTGCTGTTTGCTCTTCTCTGATGGATATGCAGTCTCTAAAACCACATTTCGGGTTTCTTCATCTATATCATGTCATTTTCAGGTTTTATAATCTTTCAGCAGTGAACATGCGTGTGTGCTATGTGGAGCGAAGTCATTACTGCAATAGCGTGTCATGCTTGGACTCGATTATTTTTCAATTGAATTGGGTTTATTGAAAGTAATACATGAATGATTAGGAATATGTTAGTAATGTTGCGGATGCCTTTGTGGGAAAAATTTACTCACGATGTAAGAAAAATGGTTGACGGGACAGCCATTAACAAGTCTGCTTTTATTTTGTTTTATTTGATTTTCTTTCATATTTTAGGATTTTTTACATGTTATGTTTCCTATATCTGTTGAGAGTTTTTTCTTAGACTTTATACCTAATTAAGAGTCCTAATTAGGGTTGTTAATTTATCCTTAAGCCTTTTAAAGGCTATTATGATTAATAAAGAGGCAAACAAACTTTTATCAAGAAAAACACGGCCTCTAGGGAAAAAGGGATTGTTTTTCTCGTGTCTCGACCCGTAATTAGATCCTAATTGTTTTTCTCGTGTCTCGGCCGATAATTAGATTCTATGCTAAAGAACATAACAACTTGGTATCGGACCTACCTGTCCATGACTTGAAAAGCCTAGTCAACAAATTAGAGGCTTTTATGCAAACTATGGTTGTGAGGTAGTAGGCACTGGAAGAACAAATAGAGGAGCTCAAACGTCATGTTCATAGATCAGGGATGAATTCAGGAAGGGAAAATAGTAGTCGTTCAAACAATGACAATCAAGGGAGCCGAAACTATTTAAAGGAGAGAACAAATGGGCATGTTGAGGTCGGTTGGTATCGTGCTACTCCAAGTTTGAATTTTCGGCCTATAATGGGTCAGAAGACCCCTTAATATGGTGAAGGAGGTGCGAATAATTTTTCAAGATTCAACAAATTCAAGAGGGAGAAAATGTGGGATTGGCAACCTTCTACTTGATAGGGGAAGCATAGTTGTGGTTTTATTGGTTAGAGCAGGAGGATTTGGAATTGGAGTGGGAAGGATTTAATGAACATTGTCGTAAAGTTTAAACCACTTATGAGCAATAATCCTTTAGGGGAGGTGGCAAAATTTAAGCAAACAAGAACTGTTGAATATTACCAGCGATAGTTTTAGTCCTTGTTAGTAAGGACTACAAACTTGAACCCTCATTAAAAGGTGAATTTATTTATGGCAGGATTGGTGGAAAGCCTTTGGATCGAGGTAGAGATGCAACAGTTCGCTGATTTAGGAGTGACATTGAATATGACAACAATTTTAGAGAGGAAACAATAGTGTATATTACAAGGCAGCTGTAAATTTTCGGTTGGGTGGACAACCCCTAAATCAATTGCAACTAGCACTGCCTCTGCTAGGAATCAAAGCATCAAAGGATTCAGTAGAGGAGGGAAATTGGTAGGGTCAACTACCAACAGTTTAGGCAGCACTCTAGCCCCATTTTCCAATAGGCTTTCAAAGGCAGAGATGGCAGAAAGAAGGGCTAAAGGGTTGTGTTTTAACTTCGACAAATCTTACTCAACGAGACATAAGTGCAAGAGGATTTTTTGGATCGAAGTGCTAGACTCAAATAACGAGCAAGAGGAAGAGGTGGTAGATAACCTGAAAATTTCGTTACATGCTATAAATGAAATTCGGAGCTCACAAACAATGTAATTGCAAGCACTAGTGGTTAGGTGGCCGATATGAGTTTTGGTGGATTTGGGAAGCACCCACAATTTCATTCAGGAGGGACTGATACCTAAGATTGGTATTACAGTGAGAGAGTGCCAGGACTGCAGGTGACAGTGGCCAATGGAGAAAAAGTGCCTAGTTTGGGTATTTGCAAGGCGATAACTCTATAAGTTGGTTCTGATTCTTTTGCCACTAATTCCCTTGGATGGTTTTGATGTTGATTTTGGGATTAAATGGCTGCGTACATTGGGCCCTATACTTTGATACTTTGTATCTCTAACAATGAGTTTTGAGTTGGATAGGAAGAAGGTGCAGTGGAAGGGGCAAGTTCTAAGTGTTGAACCGAGAGTAGTACTAATAAAGGGATAGCATTCAACCTCCATCACTATAGAAAACTTACCGGCAGAATTTATAGATTTGTTTGTAGAGCCTTTAGGGTTATCAAGTCGAAGTTGTGATCACAGAATTCCTTTGATGTTGGGATCTGGACTTGTGGTGGTGCAACCTTACCATTATCCTCAACTTTAAAAGGATCAGATAGAGAAGCAATGTGAGGATATGCTACAACAAGGAATAATAAGGCCAAGTCTATCTCCTTTGTCTTCGTCAGTACTACTAGTGAGGAAAAGTGACAAGACATGGCAGCTTTATGTAGACTATAGGGAGCTTAACAATCATATGGTAAAGGATAAGTTTTCGATCCCAATAATGGATGAGTTGTTGAATAACTTGCATAGAGAATGATATTTCACAAAGTTAGACCTTCATTATAGATACCATCAAGTTAGAATGGATAGTCGGGATATAAAGAAGACAACTTTAAGGATGCACCGTGGGCATTTCGAAATCTTGTTAATGCCTTTTGGGTTGACCAAGGCTTCCTCTACTTTTCAAATTTTGATGAATGAGGTGTTTAGGCCTTATTTGCGTACGTTTTCCTTAGTCTTCTTTGATGACATTTTAATATATAGTAAGACTTGGATTGAGCATATTCAGCATATGCGTTTAGTTTTTGAATTGTTGCAAGCTCACCATCTTTTTCTTAAGAAATCAAAGTGAACATTTGGGAAGAATCAGGTGGCCTACTTGAGTCATCTTATCTATGATGAATGAGTGGAAGCGGATGTAAGTAAGATTAAGGCAATCATAAAGTGGTCAATACCACAATCAGTTAAGGCTCCTAGGGGCTTTTTAGGGTTAGTAGGGCACTATAGGAAATATATATAAAAAATTATGGGCAAATGGTGACACCTTTGACTAGCCTGTTGAAGAAGAACGCATACCAATAGGGAATGAGGCCTATTTGACCTTCTCTAAGTTAAAGAAGGCTCTTTATAAAGCTCATGTTCTGAGGTTGCCTAATTTTGAGGAAGAATGCATAACCTAATTTATCTGGCATCAAAGTGAAGAGAAGAAGGTCGACAAAATATACGTCGGGCCTTATGTGACAAGGCTAGTACAGAGGATGGGGGTCTTTGAGAGACTAACACCGATGCGACAAGTTGGTACCATGACAGCTCTGAATTTGGACATGATGAAACACAAACATATGGTACACAGTTGGCGGGGATCTATAGGAGACATCTACCACCTGATTGGGGTTTAAGACGGGCCGGTTGCATCAGAAGCAAAGAGGGATCATCTACACATAGCTAAGCAGCCAACGTAACTGAGCTCATTGCCATCCTAAGGAGTAGCACAAGAGGAGGCTAGTACGAAGTTACCCAAAGGCGCTGATACCATAGGAGGACCACCTGAAGATAGCTTAACTGGAGAAACACATAAGGTAGATCTTGGGTATTAAGCGTACTAGCTGAGCACAATAGGTTGCACTGAGTGAGCGGATAGAGCAGCCCGAAGCTCATGGTAGATACATGTTAGAGCAACTAGAGAGGAGAGAAGCCCATGATAGGGCACTATTGGAGCAGATCGAGAGGAGAGAGGCCTATGATTGGGCACTATTAGAGTGGATCGAGAGGTAACAAGCCTGTGATAGATGCATGGAAGAGATTTTGGTGTCAATGGCAAGACATCTTGGGATTGATAGGTTGATCTTGAGAAGACAATGACTATAGTAATTACCCTTCCCTTATTATCTAGCCTAAAGATTGATTTTAGGTTTTTAATGAAAAGAAACTAAAACTAAGGAAAGTAAAATAAAATAGGTAACGAAATTGAACAGAGAATTAAGGAAGCATTTAGGAAATTATCGATATCAAGAATTAGTATCTAGGTTTTGAATCTCCTAAACCCTTAACATATTTTTTTATTATGTAATTGTTTTATTGATTTATTGGACCGTGGAGACTCCTATGGTATGCTAATAACTAACCTTAAGTATACTAATAACTAATTTTAAGGTTTCTAACTGAATTACTCAAGTTAAATTTTATAGGATTGTGTTATCGTTTTATGAATCTCTCTGTTAGGTTTGACAATAATCTGGAAGATTTATGTGATCCAATCTTTAGGGTTGCAATCAACTCTTTTCAGTTACAGTGGATCTATTCAATCAAGGATTTCTCAATCACTACGTATAAAATCAAATTATGGTCTAATATTCTAGATTACTAGAACATAAATAAAACAAGAAATTAGATCGCAACAATCAATCAAACCAATTGCATTAATAAAAGAATCAAATCATATCAAAATATTAATATAAGGTTCATCTAACCTAAATACTAACTGGACATTTAGTTACATATTATCGAACACGAAATCAAATATAAAATGAAAGAAAAACAAATTGAAAACGATGGTCATAGCTCTAAATATCACTGATTGTCTTCTATTGAATTTTCTAGCGATGTAAAGGCTTAATCAGGTATTTTGATGGATCTTTCAATAAAATCTTTGTGATTTCCGCTTCTTTGGACCAAAATCGCCCCTTAAGAATGAACTCCACGTCTAGAACTCACCTTTTAAGGTCTGGTCTCATCTCAAGTCTCAGTTTACATCTTTAAATATAGAATTGTAAGGTTTTAGCTGATGCACCATTGTGCACCAGACCGTGCATCACCAAAATCTCTAAAAATTGCAAAACTGCATGGCCTGGGAAAAGTGCACGAGCATATGCACGACTATGAATCCCTTTTGTGCGTCAAATCTTCCTTCTATGTCGTGCTTTCATCTGAATTCTTCCCCTTAAAGTCCGTGAAGGTAATTATAACATATAAACACACTTGAAGCAAATTAAGTACCAAATATACAATAAAAGTATAAAATATCAAGCAAAATACATCAACTGTGGGTGTAAAAGTATAGTCAAATATCCATCTATCAAACGTCTCCACACTTAAGCTTTTGCTTATTCTCAAGTAAACCATAATCAAAATTATAAATTCCACAACATCAATTTCAATCTATCCATTCATACTATACATCATCATATCCTATTGAATTAAATTAACATATAATTAGAATCAAGTTGTCCTAATATTAACTCCCTAAGCAATATTAACAGTAATCACATCAACATTTACATTAAAATTAAAAGCATATATCTTTACACGCTTAGAATTTATGAATGTTACTGAGAAATTGAAAATGAATCCAAATTTTGAGTTTGATTTGGAAAATGATACTTTATGATTGAAATAAGAAGTATGTGTACCCGATAAAGATGATTGAGCAAAGAGATTATTAGAGAAAGCATAAATAGCAACCTATACTATACATCCTAGTAGGAATACACCGAAATAGTACTTAATGGCTAAGAATGTAAAAGCAAGTGACTGTATGTAAGAGTTGCCAACAGTCTTAATTGTTGGAGATATGCTTAGAACTTATATTTTGGAGTTTATAACAACATGAGGTCAATGTATAGTTTTAATTGACTTTTAGCATAACAATCATTATCACAGAGATATCATCAGAATATCGTATGCGGTGTTATATGACAGAAAGAGTCGTCCGCCTTTATATTGTGATGAATAAGGCCTAAAAATGGTCGAAGGCCAGAATTAATTGGAGATGTTGTTGATAAGTGAAATTGATCTGTGTTAGAAATTAAGTGATTCAAGAAAGATGAACGAGTTAGTGGATCAGCACTAAAGGTATGAAATGCAATGAGATAGACATAAGAGTTAAATGTATTAACACTGAAGAGATGTGAATTATCAAACAAAAGATAGAACGTTTCTAAGAGTATCACCTTGGCAAGTTGTGCTTAGGTTAGGAAATATCATTATGATTTGATAAATGTATTATCGATACTTGAAGTGAAATTATGAGTAATCTGAAATAATTGAGGAAATAGTTATGATAGTGTGATATCAAAATAAGTACTGAAAGACCGAGTGATTCCATTGAGTATAGTCAAGTGGAAAAAATTATTCGAGTGATGAAGCTAAATAGGAAATGGAGGAGTATATGAGGAAACAATACCCCTGCCTTTTTTATCAACCAGGTAAGAATTTCGAGGATGAAATTTATTAAGGGGGGAATGTAACATCCCGTTTCCATACTAAGGGTTAGAACCTTAGATTTTTGTAATTGAGAAAATAGCAATGATAGATTAGAAAATTGCATTTCATGCTCATGCATAATTTTAGCATACACACATGTGAATATTGATTTTTGCACATTAAAATAATTGTACATGCATTCATTGACATTTTTCGAGTATAATTGAGTTATAAATACGATTATAATGAGAATTATGGTTGTTATGTGTTGAAAATTGATTTGGAGAATATATGTATTGATTTAGAACATTTGGTGAAATTTAAGAAATTTCTGAAATTTTGGGTATTTTGGACTAAGAAAAATGTCGAGTGGTAAGGCAACTGATAATTGGTAGTGGAATTTATTGTCCAATGACAATGGAAATTTTGATAAATGACTTTAGGATTTATTGAAAAATGTCATTGAAAATTAGGAGACAATTATATTAAAAATTGGAGACAAATAGACTAGTTTTTAATAAGGGTCCAAATGGGACCATAGGAAGGTGACAAGTGGCAGTGACAAGTGTCACTACCACTTACCACTCCTTACTCTCACGATTTTAACATCTTTGCAAGACACTCTCTTTAATGTCTTTCATTTTTAACTCTTATTTTGTCTCTCAAGATTGCCTTATGCTTTCTTCTTCTTCTTCTTCTTTTCCATTTTCGTTTTCTCCACTCACTCTCAACTCATCAACATTGAAGACCACTCTCACTTCCATTTACTACTATCAACTTTTGCTATCTTCTTCCTATTAGTTACCAAAAACCTATCCCTACCACCTTTAGAAGATGAAGATTGTATGATGCTTGGGAGCTAGGGTTGAGTGACATTTTGAAGATTTGAAGCCAAATCAAGTAAGTAGCTTATTAATCTTCATGGGTAGTGTTAAATGAAGCTAGAATGATGAGTAAATTAAGATTGATGACTTGGTTATGCAATGTTTATGTATGTGTCGTGGGTGATGAAAAGTTTACGTAAATGTCTTGCTTTTGTATATGTATGTTGAGTAATAATTCATATATTATTATAGAGATGCTTTTGTTGTAGAATGATCATCATAATGGTGTTAGGATGAGTGCAGAAAATTGATGATGAATGGGTACATGTATATGTTATGTTTTTGGTTAATGATCAAATATAGATCATGATTTGTTTGTGAATAATATTGAGTTGAAATGGAGTTGAGAATGAAGAGGAAATGAAGTAGAAAAAATGATCTAGGTACAAGATGGGTTATGTAGCGCCCCCTTACCGCCGGGTACACACCGAAACGCCCGGAGGTCATTCCGGTACATATCCTACGATAAAGGCGCACTACGATCGATCACTACATTTACTCCACATGGCATCATTTGAATATTTGCTAAAAAGCATCAATAGAATTTCATCACATTTTTGAAACCAAAAGTTTCCTCATGTCATTTCTCACAATCAAAGCTTTACAATGTCATCTGCAATCCTTAATTTACATATATGTACAAAGTCTAGTACTGGTCTCTTCAAAAATTGAGGAAACAAGATATGACAACTATCTATGTCATCCAAAACATTCCAGCTGACCGACCTTTGCGCCATAGCTTCACTGCAATGCACACTCTAAGCGGTAGTGGAGCCACTCAAT
>JAOTAW010000007.1:5785105-5798172 GCA_025629945.1 Erythroxylum savannarum | reverse complement strand
GAAATGGAGTTAGAATGATGGGAAAATGAGGAGAAATTGAATTAGAAATGATAGACAAGCTTAAGGTAGTGAATGTAATAAGTAAAGAGTTAGAATATAGAAAATGTGGATGCACTTGGATATACTTTGGGGAAAGAGGCATAACTTTTTTTATAGAACTAGGATTGCAGTCATTGAAGTATAATTACAAAGAGGACTTCGAGATCAACAACTTCTATGAAGACCCCGAGAAGAGATTTTGATGTCTAAAGAGTCAAAATTGCAAGTTTCTGTAAGAGACTCGTAAAGGTCTGCGTAATGGACATAGATGTCTGCCTTCACAGATCAATTGGTCTTAATTAAGGCTTAAATGGGACTTGGAATGAACCTAGAATGATCCCTTGATTAAGTGACTAATGTGTGATATGTTTGAAGTAATAATTGGGGTTATAACTTAGTGAATAAATGGATGATATCAAAGTACCAAAGGCATGAGTATAATGGGAAAGAAGATTTGCATATGATTATAGTTATGATCTAAAGGAGTTGAGAAATATGTATGAAGTAAATGTGAATGAGAATTAAATATTATGAGAGAATATAATGTTAGAAAAGAAATGACAAGAAATTGAGTTATTATATTAGAAGAACCAAGTGTTCTTGAGGTGTAAGCTTAAGAATAACTTAGACCCATATAAAGGGTAAATATTGAATGGTGAACTTAGAATGATCATGTACAAATAAAGTGTAAATCTAAGTTCAATTAGACATATATGAATTATGAAATGAGAATGAGCTAAGGTGTGAATTTAGATAATATACTCGAGATTGTCATTGATTATGCATTATACATAACACATATACATATGTGTGTGATTGAGTGTTCATATGATTGTGGAATTAATAATGTGTGTAAATGTGTATTGCATGATGTTGATATACAGGATATAACATCAGCATCTAGACGTTTCCGGATCATGGAAGCTAATGCTAATCTGGAGCGTACTGTGAGTCGACCTAGATGGTCTCATTTCATTGTTGTTCTGTTTTAAATTTTTGCATTGAATGACTACTGATATGATTAATATGTAATGTGAATGTGATTGTACTGATTCCGGACATTGAATGTCCGAGGCGTTTGATGCATGTAAAAAATCATTGGAAGTTCTCCTTGTATGTGAATTTGACGAAATATGTGATACTCAACTTGATTGTTGAATGCCGGACAAAGTTCTAAAGAAAAATGTGAATGTGCATGTGAATGAAATAAGTGATTCTTAACTTACATGTTGAATGCCGCACAAGGTCCGATAACATATGTAAAGTGAAATAACGTGACTGATTGATCATATGTGATTAATACATTTCATTACATGAATGCATGAAAGATAAAGGTAATTGTGACCGGAGTCGCCAATATAAAGAGCTTAAAGCTTAGAATGTGATAAGAGCCTCACGCACACACAAGTGTTTAAGTGTTTCCCTCACACACAAAAAGAACACAAGTGTAATAGAGTAAAGAAAGCAACAAGAGATTTTTAAATGTAACCGAAGTTACCTCTTTCATTAACTCTCAACAAAATGTTAACAAAAGACACGAGTACCTCCTACTCGAAGCATTCAAAGAACTCCCTACTCGAAGCCCCTACAAGGAACTCACTACTCGAAGCCCTTACAATGAGAACTCTCCCCCAAAAGCTCTAAACTCTCAAAGCTCTCTCCTTTGAGTGATTTCTCTCAGTAATGAGTAAATGAATAGGTCTCAACTCTAATGAACTATTTATAGGCTCCTTCAGATGACTAAGAGTCCTAGTAGCAGCGACGGATCCAGGGGGGGGCTAGCAGGGGCTATAGCCCCCCCAAGACTAAAAAAATTTGTTAGGATTGCTTTATTAATTAAAACCCAGCCCCCCTTCCCTAAGACTAAAAAATTTTGTCCTTCTTCCCAAAACTAAAAAATTTTGCCCTTGCCCCCCCAAGACTAAAATCCTGGATTCGTCGCTGCCTAGTAGAACTCTACTAGCAAAGATCATAATCTTATTCTATCTTATCTCATAGGATTAAGTTACATCACATTTAAAATATTACACCCTATCTAGGAAAGATTATACTTATCCACGAAGATCTCCTCTATCTTCAGATGATCCTTCCACTTGATCTTCATCTCTTAAAGATGATGTTTATCCATTGTTATATTTCCCGCCACGTCATCATGTGCCACATCATCCACAGTTGCCACGTCACTGCTGATGTGTCTTCACCACAGCCTATCCACACATAGGTCCATCAATGCATGTCTATGGACAAGTCCATCTTCCATGATCAAGCTCACTCATGGTGTAATCTTGTCACTCCATGACTAAGTACAATTCACAAACCCAGTTAGCATAAAACCTCACACAGTTCATAGACCTTCGACCTGCCTTGCCGAAGTCAAGTGCTTAAGCGCTTCGTCACGCTCGCATGCCTTCGCGCATCCTCGCGTGGTCTTACATACCTTTGCGCTTTCTCACGCACCCTCGAATCTCACATGAATTAGTTTCCCAACTCCGCGTGGCCTTACGTCCAAATCTTACGTCTCGTCGAAGATTTCCGCCAATGTGCGCCTACGAGTGCTCTCGCCTACTCTTGAGATCTACGCCGATACTTCCCGCATCTCTTGCCTACTTCGCAAGTTCCTCGGGTTTTGCTCGCCAACTCGCAAGACTTTACCTTGTTTTCTTGTCAACACGCCTTCCTCGTGCTGACCTGCGTGCCAAGAATTGGCCAAGGCTCACCAACACTCGCATGATCCCGTAGTCTGGACTTAGGGGTCTAACAAACCACCCCACTATAAGAATTCGACGCCCTCGTCGAAATAACCTGTGAGCATTCCTCCACGAGCGGTTCCCTCTCCAAAGTTGCAATACGTTCTAACAAAGGAACAACACCCTCATCCGTTGGGGCTAGAGACTTAAGAATCGCCTCTATTCTCGTAACCCGTTCCGTCAGATTACTTCCACCAGCCATCACTCTAAATTGGCTCTGATACCAGTTGTCACAAAGGTTTTCTTCAGACTCGAACTTCTACCGTAAGCCGCGCCCGCCTTCGTGTGGCAATCCCGCTTAGGTCCGCTTAAGCAAGATTCAGCCTTCTCACGTGAATGTCGCCTAACAATTCCGTTAGCCCTCGAACACCTCATGCGCACACAAGTGTTTAACTGTTTCCCTCACACACAAAAAGAACACAAGTGAGTAAAGAAAGCAACAAGAGATTTTTAAATATAGCCGAAGCTACCTCTTTCATTAACTCTCAATAAAATGTTAACAAAAGACACGAGTACCTCCTACTCGAAGCACTTAAGGAACTCCCTACTCGAAGCCCTTACAAGGAACTCCCTACTCGAAGCCCTTACAATTAGAACTCTCCTCCAAAAGCTGTCAACTCTCAAAACTCTCTCCTCTGAGTGATTTCTCTCAGTAATGAGTGAATGAATAGGTCTCAACTCTAATGAGATATTTATAAGTTCCTTCAGATGACTAAGAGTCCTAATAGAACTCTACTAACAAAGATTATAATCTTATTCTATCTTATCTTATAGGATTAAGTTACATCACATTTAAAATATTACACCCTATCTAGGAAAGATTATCCTTATCCGCGAAGATCTCCTCTATCTTCAGATGATCCTTTCACTTGATCTTCATCTCTTAAAGATGATGTTCATCCATTGTGATATTTTCCTCCACGTCATCATGTGCCACATCATCCACTACTGACGTGTCTTCACCACAACCTATCCGCACATAGGTCCATCAATGCATGTCCATGGACAAGTCCATCTTCCATGATCAAGCTCACTCATGGTGCAGTCTCGTCGCTCTATGACTAAGTATAAGTCACAAACCCAGTTAGCATAAAACCTCGCACAGGTCACAGACCTTCAACCTACCTCACCGAAGTCAAGTGCTTAAGCGCCTCATCGCGCTCGCATGCTTCCGCGCTTCCTCGCGAGGTTTTACATGCCTTTGCGCCTTCTGGCGCACCCTCGGGTCTCACATGACTTAATTTTCCAACTCCGCGTGGCCTCACATTCGAATCTTATATCTCATCGAAGATTTCCGCTAATGTGTGCCTACGCGTGCTCACGCTTATCGAATCTCGCCTACTCTCGAAATCTACGCCGATACTTCCAGCATCCCTCGTCTACTTTGCAAGTTCCTCGGGTTTTGCTCGCCAACTCGCAAAACTTTACCTTGTTCTCTCGTCAACACGCCTTCCTCGTGCCAACCTGCGTGCCAAGCATTGGCCAAGGCTCACCAACACTCTCATGATCCCGTAGTCTGGACTTAGGGGTCTAACAGTATCTTTTAACTCCAAAGTGAACTGCAGAGACTGCTCAAGCCGGTGTTTCTATTGCTATTTGTTAACTCCAACGAGAACTGCAGAAAGTGCTCAAGCCGGTGTTTCTATTGCCTTTCTCCAGTGTTAATGACAAGTTGATACAGTTATTGGGAATTGACCTGATCAACCAGGTAACTTTGGAACATTATTCGTATTATGCCATTTTACCTGCAAATTAGACCGACAAATGGCATAGGAGTTCCTAGTGCTTGATCAGCACAATTTCATCTATCCTGGCAAAGTAACGCACAAGCATCCAAACTTTGACGAGAAGTAAAATTTTCTATTCAGTAATTGGGGAGCAGATTGATACTGATCAAAACTTGCTCTTATCCAACTTCATCCAAGGAACAGAAAATATACCAGGTTAACACCGCAACAACAGCTACTATTTCTACCAGATTCTTTATTCAATACCAACGGTTTTCTCGAATCTGCAATTCAAACCATGCCAGACAATAGATACAGGAATTATGATGAAAATTGGCATCCAGCCTAGTACAGTTAGTTAAGTAATAGCCAGGGAAAGATGCGCGGCACAAACCAAAATGGAAAAGCCTGAAACTATTATAAATTTTGTTTAAAATCCAGGGACTACATAACGTTCTGGAAAGAATAATTTCAATTTTTTAGAGAGAAAATCTTCCATTTCAAAAACATAAATGGAAGCTGGCTTCTCCCTTTTACTAATATGACACCGTACATATCTGCTTTGTACAGTTAAGTGAATCAATCTGCGACATTGTGGAAAAACTGCAATTGGAAGTATTCAAACTATTACTTGGATGCCTTGTGACCATACGCTTTGTTTTGGCTAGCAGCTGCTGACATAACCCGCAAACGATTGGCAACATCTGTAAAAGAAGGCCTTGATGCAGGATTAGGAGCCCAACACTGTTCCATCAACCTTTTCCATTCAGGATCACAGAGACTTGGAATGGCTGGCCTCAAAGTATTATTCACAATTCCTCCTGGACCTCATTAACAAATGTTACAAACATACACGAGGTGCTAAAAATGCATAAAGTGCATCAGATAATGAATAAAATATAAAAACATTAAAACCAACTTGGGTGTTCCTGTTTTCAGTAATATATCTAAAAATGACTTTTCAAGTAAATTGATAGTATGCTTTCCTTGTGAACTTCATTTATATGTATATTGAAAGCTACACACTTCCAGTGTTGGAATCAAGTCCAACATTCAGATCACTAGTTTCATTTTCCTTTCTGCAATTGAAAGCTGTGTAACCCAAATTTAATAGTTTTAAGTTTGCAAACACTGCCGGAACTCCAAACAATGGTTACTGATCTTCTTTTAGGTAACACTATTGATATGAAAGCCACAGATATGAATCTGTACTATTCAATGCTTTTTCCAGTTCCAGGTTAATCTGAACACAACTTTCCATAGAGAAAACAAGTCCTTCATTCCTCAACTATCCTGTCTATATCTTACTATTAGAAATTATGTGACTTCCCCTGTAAAATTAATCAATTTATTGAGCACAACAAATACAGCACAAACAACCAATGCATGAACGCAAACCATGTATGAGTACAAACGCAGTAAGTAATTTCTAATCCAGGATCAAAATGCTTTCAGCGAATTACACAATTTTCTACAATTTCAAGGATGATATTTTTTAAATATACAATCACAGAGACGAAAGGAAATGAAAATGAGAGAAAAGATGATAAAATGAGACTTTTCAAGGAAAAAAAAAATCTGACCATGGTACTACTTGACACAAAACAACATTGCAATGGATGATTGAAACAAGTTCCATCCCTTAGTTCAATGGGAGGAATAAATTAAGAATCAACATTAATACGATAGTTTTCAATCAGGCCCTCATTCCCACAGACTGAAATATTGCAAAATTGGTTCCCCATGAGATTAAAAATTTTCTTTATGGTTAATGCACTTGTGACTTTTAAGGTATGATCCGGAATTTTAACAGCTGTTTATTTTCAATTCTATGTGGCTCTTATTTCTTCAATTGTTGAAATTATTAAATCCCTCTTACTGAACCGTGCATCAGATCAGGAGTTGATCGATTTGTGCAATTAACTATAATGCTCTAAATCATAGGAGCTTATGAAAATTGATTTTGTAGTAACAAGTGCAATAAAGGCAAGAATGTAGAAGCAGCAGAAAAAGAGGATACAGCCACTACAAAAAAATACAAAAGGGAAGTTAAATTTCCTAAAGTCAGGAACAAATAGAATTTAGACTTGTCCTTGTTGGCTATTATCTGTAACTAACATAGTTTGATGTCCATTTAATCTCATCCTACTGAGTACATTAGACCCTAGGCATCCTTGTATATTGGAAACTTGATTTTTGGCATTTATGTTGACAACCATACTAGTGTACAAGGCCAATCGCCAAAGCACAAAAGATTATCAAGCTACAACATTTAGTCGCTACAACATGCCATTCCTTTAGGCCCAATTTCTATAGTCTTGCTATGTTCATTTGTATTGTTATTATAATTGGTAATTAATCAGATAAAACCTACTAATACAAGCAGAAACCATAACTTACAAAAAATACAAGCAGAACCATAAAAGAACAGAGAAAAACAGAGTATTAAATTAGCACCTATGATTGCACCATAGTGCATGTTGGCATATGGTTCCTCGCCAGTCAGAATTTCCCACAAAACAATTCCAAAGGAGAAGACATCAACCTGAGAATTAGCAGAAATTTTCTTAATGTACAAATTCCTGGTCCAAAGATTATATAAAAGAAGATAATGTTTGTTGGGACAAGTATATGACTTATTCCTAGAAAAATGGTGATTAAGGACTAAACTAATTCACCTATTTCTCTAATTAGCAATAAGGATCTTATCGGTATAAACCGCACATCTTTGTTATTATACATGAATGATACAAAGTGAATATGTCAGTCGCTCTGATTCTCAAATTTTCTATCTAGTTACAAACTTGGGAACAATAATCATGAACTCAACTATGATTTCCCTAATTTTCTTGTATCATTCACAGAAACATAAGACCAGAAAAAGCAAATAAACAAGACGAGGAATAAACGTACTTTGTCAGACACCTTACTGCTATTACCATTTAGCAGTTCAGGTGCCATCCATGGTAGAGTTCCTCGTACACCTCCAGAGACCAAGGTATTGCGCTTGATTTTGGACAGGCCAAAATCACCAACCTAAAGTCATCAATTACTGAGTTAACGAACACCAAACTTTTAAGGATTGGATTTTTCACATTCCTCAAGAGCATACCTTGCAGATTGGACGCAACGGATCTTTCAAGTTGACAAGTAGGTTGTCGCACTTCAAATCAAAATGAACAATGTTCTTTGAGTGGAGATATTCCATCCCAAAAGCTGCATCCATAGCTATCAATAGCCTCTTGCGACGATCTAAATACCTTCAGGTTCAAGTAAATATAGATGTAAAGAGGCAAAAGGAGGAGAATGAACTGACCATTCATTAGCAAGCTATTTGAGCTCATTCAGATCTGAGAGTGCTTTAATTATTGTACTTTCCGATAATCATTATGTAAAGTTTTAATAGCCCCACAACCAGAAAAAGTTCTAGACCATCTAGAACATCAGTTTAATGTAGATGGCAAAATGAGATTATAGTACTGTTCAATTGTAGGATTTACCTATCTTTCCGAAGTAAAACATGTCTAAGAGAACCATCAACCATGTACTCAGCCACAGTAGCCAATGTTCCCCCAGGACCATCTTGCACTACACCATAGAATGCCACAACATTTGGATGTTGAAGCTTTGAAAGGATTTCTGCTTCCCCCCAAAACTCTAATGCCTAAGACAAAAATAAATAAATAATATTTCATAAAAAATCCCAAAATAAAATGAAGAAACAAGTACCAAATTTGGTATGTATTTAGCTAAAATAACATGCATCACTGGGAAGGAAAACAAAAGGATAACACATCTCAGCAGCTAAGCAACAATTACCAATCTCTCTTGCTCTGATGATTGACCAGTGAAACAAATTTTCTTCAGCCTCTTGATGGCAACATCTGTTCCTCTCCATTTTCCATGATACACAGTCCCAAAAGTACCAGAACCTAGTTCTTTTAACTCTTCAAGATCATCATTTTTTATAATCTGCCATTAGGTTAAGAAACAATAACTGATCATCAATTTTATTGCGGATAAATTCCAATTGAATAATCTCAAGTTTACATTCAAAGAACCAGAAGGAGGTGAACATGTTTGAGAAAGAATACCTAGGCATAAAAAAGAGTTTTTGGATATGCATCAAAAAACTATCTCCATGCTAACACACACATACATAGTTATACCCACATGCCTATTATATTTAAAATAAAAGCATAAATTACAGACTATTAGGAAAATGTATTGGTCGCATGAAAAATAATGTTTTTGGAAAATTAAAAAGTAGAAGTATTAAAAACCTCCCTCCCCCATTGCACCTCCATGACAGATGAGATATTCATACCAGTTAGGGGTAAGGCTGCATATTTTTGAATCTCCCTAGACCCTATATTCAACGGGACTCTACATTCAACGGGACTTTTACTGGATTGTTGTTGTTTGTTTGAAGAATTGAAGTTCAATGAAGTAGGTAATGTTCAAAAGTTCTCTGATATTGCAATAGAAATCTTAGAATGTGCTGGAGGGGACAATAGGAAAGAATTCCTGACAACTTAATAACATCAAAGGATGAGGCCTCAAAAAAGTTTCAAGATAGCATAGGCAGACAAGCTTTTAGTGGCGTCATACAACAAAAAATATATATCAAAACTTTTCCAATAACAAAGCAACAATATCTATTATACATACTAAATGAAAAGGCCAAGGTGATTATAGAATCCTGACTGATAACCAGAACCCTCATCCCACCTTTTTTATTCTTGACAAGAAAATTGTAGTTTAGAAGACACAAAGACGTAATTAATTGTTGCTAAAGCAGCATGAAGAAACCCAAATCAAAGAAAAACAAATCCACTGCTGTTTACAGTCAGCTAATAATCAGCTCTTGGCTCGCTTTCCTCATGAAAACCACTATCATTTTATGCAGAGAACGATATATATGCAACAATAACAAAAGTCGCAGCAAGACACCTACACTACTTTGAAGAGGGCATTTGGTCAGGTTCCTCTGACTCGTGTTTATATTTGTGTTGAGGAAGAAAGTTAGGTGGCTACCCAAATCATTTTTTTTTTCTTCTCTCAGTACTACTTTTATTTTGGCTTCAAATGATTAGTCAAATTGGTGCAACTTAAAAGTAAAAAGAGAGTATCAGTTTACTCATATTAGGTCTTTCTCACAAACACAAGTAACATTCACCTGTGGGATGACTATGAGAGGGGGGGAAAAAACCTTATAGGAAGAATCAACGATAAGGGATTCCAATAGCAAACAGTGCAAGTACACAAACAAACGATAGTTTTGAGAGTCAGTAGAAAATGTTAATATCCAACTTTTACCTGCAGAGAGGGATCAAGAGGAGGAAAGCTAACATATCTGTTTCCTGAATTCCCATCCTAAACCATCAAAGTTAAATTGCTTCGGCTAGCTGATTAGGAATGAATTCTCAAATGAAATCACCAAACAACAACACATACCTCATACTGAGACTCCGGTGATCTCAGATTTTCTATCATAGCTTCAAACTGCAGACTTTCACTCTCTTTAACTTGGGAATGATCAAGATCAGAATGAATTGTCAAGTCAGCTTCTCTTACTCCAGATAAATTATGCCCATTGTTTTCACCAACATTAAGTTGTGAATATCCAGGGTCCATTGAAACCCCATCTGTTGCTGAAGGAGAATAACCATAGGGCTCAGAATCTCCTCCTCCATCCTTTGTAAAATCTGGCTGTGCACCAATATGATCCTGGTCAATAAGAGAAACATCATTTTGGACAGATTCCTCTTGTGCCAACTTCTGAAAATCTGACCAGGGCTTAGGTTTATGATTATCCATATTTACACTCACACTAATTCCATCTCTATCCATTGGACCGATAACAGAGTTATCCTCAGTAAATATGCCTTTGGAGAACATGTCAGAAAGGAGATCGTGGGGAAATCTATCATCAATTTCTATAATGATGGATTCACGCTTTTTTGGCAACACTCCAGTGTGGGAAATTTCTTGATTTACTCCCTCAGTTGAGCTCTCTGTCAAAGATTTTGGCTGTGTGTGCCTCAAATCCTTATCACCAGTAATAGCCTTGCACACCATGCCCCCCAATATAGTATCCGGAAAATCAGATACATGATCCTTATGGTTCAGAACAGCAGCTACTGGTGTTAAAGCAGTGTGTCCTAATCCACCTTCGGCGCTTTGCTCTGAAAGGAATATTTTGAGATTATCTGCAACTGCAATATGATCTACTTCACCCTCACCCTTAAGAACCCTTCCTTGGTTTTCAGAATCTTTATTGCCAATATCATTTGGAATTTCCTGCTTGCGCCCATGCTTCCAAACATCTTCAGTATCAAAAAGCTTTTTATTCATAACAGAAACTGAAGTGGCAAACTCCTTGAACTTTTGAAGTTGGGAAAGTCCATCATTGATGGTTTGGTCTGTAGACAATTGTTTTGTGACTGAATTGGTGTCTTCAGAATTGGTAGGCAAGTTATTTTGGTGCAATCTTTCAACAGATTCCCCTTTTAGATTATGATCAGCAGTATCAGAATGAGAAATAAGAAACTCAGAACCAAGTGAATCATCAGACTTGGATATTCTATTCAGCAACTCTGATTGGTCTCTGGGTATTCTCTCAGAATAGTAAACTCTCTGGGTTGGTATATATGGTTTAAGGTCGTTTAAACCCATTGGATTGAAGGCAGGATCAAGACATCCTGCACCAAGCCTACTAGTCGAGTTGGAACATCGAACATCTTCACAAGATCTAGGAACTTCTGCAGGATTCACAGTGTCTTCAGAAAAGGAGGCTTTTTCATCTTCCTGAAACCTTACCCCACTGATTGAAGGGAAAAATGGTGGATCTCTTGCTGATACAGAACTAGTAACTGGCACTTCATCAGCTGGAAATGAATGAACCTGCTCTACTGGTTGAGCTTTTTCCATATCACTCTCCTGCTGAACAGAAGCATCAGATTTCGGGCTTGCCTCCTTTACAAACATCTGTGAATTCTGTACTTGAAAGCTACCATATGACTGACCTTTTAGCAGTCCTTGTTGATTTATAACTCCATGAACACCAATCGAATAAGGAAATTCACCACATGGAGAGTAGTTAGGGGAGTTGTAATTAAAGTGAAAGGGTAAATGCTTAAGTTCTCCATGATCCATCACTTGTCTGTGATAACCTTGTGGATAGGTTTCATAGCCAAGAGAGCCATCGTGGAGAATTGGTTGCGGAGACTGAAAAGTGCCATTAAAGAGAGCAAGGCTAGTCCCAACAGTTACTGTTTCCACTCGACTAGCCTCCTTATCAATTTTTGACTTATTTAATTCATCCAAATTATTGCCAGAAGAACTTGCTAACCCATGCATGTTTGTGTTTCTTCTACAGCCCAAATCCATACCATTTACAGCAGCTAAATACTGGATCTCAGGATCACCCTCCAAACTGCCCAAACCAAACTGAGCATCATCCAAGTCACTCGTGGAGAAAAGAAACATGCAAAGTTTCTGCAATCCTTCTCTGTCTTCAACTTCATTCCATTCATCCATCATATTTACTAAATCCTCATCACATGAAACAGAAACCAAGGCATCAAGATCTTCTCCAGGAAGCTGATACTTTAGGACATGAGCTTCATTATAGATAGCCAAAATCTTCTGTTTCAACTCCTGAAAAGAAATATCTCTACTTATGCGTATAATGTGTGTTTCACCTCCAACATATCTAAGTTTTCCATCACTAGGTCGGGGAAGGACTTTTCCGCCAAAACTGCAGAGCACTTTCATTGTTGTAGAGGATCTATCAAAATCTCCTGAGGATGTATAATGGTGCATAAGTTCTCGACTTTCATAACTAGATAATGTTCGAGGCATTACCTGAAATGACCCATAGCTGCTTCTCTCTTCATGCAAAGATGAGTTAGCTCTCTCAAAATCTTTTGAACCCCTCTCAACTATGGTGAGCATTGAAATATCTGAGCCACTTTCAGACCCTGTACGACTAATGCCTAAAATGCCTTTTAGTTCCATATAACCAGTTGCATAATTGGGTTCATTGGCAACACTTGGAGTGAAAGGCTTTTTAGGAATGAAGCGGTCCCGCATAAACTCAAAAGCAAACTCTTCCCCTGTCTGGATGGAATAATTAAGTACAGGCTTTACTTCAGAACCATTCAGATCAGCAACTCTAATAGTAGCGCTTCTACTTCTTAAAGAATCTGCAGCATGCTTATGTGAAAGTTGCTGGAATCCATCATGTCCAGGCTCCCTGGAAGTATTTACAAGTTGTTTGCGCATCTCAACCTGGTCCATAGATACATTGATTGGATTCCTTTCCATCTATCTGAAAATGGAAATTTACTTTATGACCATGAAGACCTTGTGGAATTAATAATAACAAAAACCATTAAGTGAGCAATTGTACAAACTCTGGTAGAAGCTGAAAATTACTAGGCATGCTAAGCTGAAAGTAGATGACTGCAGTAGGAAAAAAACTTCTATGCTTTGTATTTCAATTCCCCCAAGAGATATCTCTGACAGCTCCAAACAAATATGGTAACTG
>JAOTAW010000007.1:5470104-5484444 GCA_025629945.1 Erythroxylum savannarum | reverse complement strand
GGCTTTTTCTGCTTTTGAACGGTTTGAATAACTTTGATGAATGAATAAAGATTTTCTAATAATATGGATAGAAGCCTTATGCCATTCATCATATATTCCTACTATTGGTCTATTAAAAATAATATAGACTTTAGATTCTCTAAAATCTTCTTATTTTTGAGACATGGATGGTTCAGATTTGAGTAATGGGTGAATACGTTTAGCTGAAATGTTTGAAGGAGCAGGGGATAAATGTGTTTGAGTAATTTGTTGAGGGATAATTTGTTGGATGGCAGTGATGTTTTTGTTTTTTTAAGAAGATTAATGGTTGATCTTAACTAGTTAATCTCTTTTGTTACTAACCCTACTTCTTGTTGAAGATCCAATAATTATGCTTCCTTTTTGGTGAGTGAATCTTTGACGCTTAGGATTGCTACTTCCATTCTCTGGTTAAGGTATTTGCAAGACTGTTAGCCGGAGATTTTATATAATGTATTTAAAAATTACATTGATTTAACTCTAATTGTCGTCTAATTAAGTGTCGTTGATTATAATTTGTTTTAATATTATATTTAGTAAATCGACATAAATACTTAGAATCTGTCTGAATATGAATTCGATAGGTAATAAATCAACTTTCTATTTTCTTAAATGTTTTAATACATGCCAGTGTTTCCTTTTCATAGATAGGATATTTCCTTTCAGTGGGATTCAAAGTCCCATTGATATATTTACATAAGAGAAAATTCCTTAACTTAGGTGGTTGTGCCAGAAGGCAGTCAGCCCATGTGCAG
Source organism: Erythroxylum savannarum (assembly GCA_025629945.1). Classification (NCBI taxonomy): domain Eukaryota; kingdom Viridiplantae; phylum Streptophyta; class Magnoliopsida; order Malpighiales; family Erythroxylaceae; genus Erythroxylum; species Erythroxylum savannarum. The sequence continues at coordinate 5,483,671 of JAOTAW010000007.1, read as the reverse complement.
TCAGCCCATGTATCCGTACTTGCATCAATTTGTACTAGTAGTGTATCTTTATCATTGTTATTATATACTGTTGGTAAATTCTTGCAAAGATGTTTTAATATATGTACCGTTGTTGTGTCTTCCTTTGTTCATATCCATTGGGTTTTTGTACTGCATTTAAGTTGTAACTTTTTTCTTTCTTTAGCTAAATCTTTAAGAAATCCTTGATCAGAAATATAGTTTAGTAATCCAATAAATTTTTGAACTTCAGTTATGTTTTCTAAAGTGTCAAAAAAATGGTGTAATTTTTTAAGGATGTTAGGTTATAATTTTAAGAATCCATTATGAAATTCTATACCTAAATATTCGATATTTTGTTTTGCTTATTTAATTTTCTTTTTTCTTAAAATTAGTCCTTTGTGTTGACATCTAGTGAGAACCTCTTTTACCTTTTTTAAATGATCTTCCTTATCTTTGTTTGAAAATATAATAATGTCATCAATATAGGCTAAGGTAAATTCTTGTAATCCTTCTAAATTGTTATCCATAAATCTATGATAAATACCAGGGGCTTGTTTTAATCCAAAAGATAATACATTCCATTGGTAATGTTTTTGTGGTGGACATATAAAGGCTATTAATGGTTTGGTATTTTTATGGTGTTGTGATAGGAACGATGGTGCAACTATTTTATTGGATGTCACAGTAGTGTTTAAGTTAGTGATAACTAACTTTTTTTAAAGAAAAAACAGGTGCACTTGGTGACTTTAATAGCAAAACTGCAAAAAGTCAATTTGACTAGTTTCTCATAAGGCTGAGTGATCGACCTTATTGCAAGGGTTGTAAGGTGATAACCAATGCTTTCTTGTTAATTCAGCATAGATTATTAGTTGCGAATTTTATAGTTGAGGGTTGGAAGAAGAAGAGAAGTACTAATAAGTGTAGCAGAGTCAGATGTAAGAAGTGTAACAGAGTCAGATGGTGGAATCTAAAAGGGAATACGGTGGAACATATGGATAATATATGGAGAAGAAAGGAAATTGGAAGGAGATGTTAACTAGATATGGGAGAGAGTAGCAACACTTTTAAGGAATACAACTAAAGAGATCTTGGGCATTTCTAAAGGGCTTAAGGATAGTAAGATAGAGTCTTGGTGGTATAATGAAGATGTACAAGAAAAGGTTAAGATCAAAAAGGGTGCTTATAAAACTCTATTGGATAGCACCACAGAGGTAGAGAGTAGTTAATAGAGAAAGTTGCAAACTAGTAAAGAAAGAGGCAAAGAAGATAATTTTAGAATCGAAAACCAGATCTTAGAGAAATTATACCAATTAATGGAAATTAAAGATGGAGAAGATGATATAATTAAGTTGGTGAGAGATAGGGAGCAGAAAGTGAGAGGCTTAGATCAAGTTTGTGCATAAAAGATGAAGCAGGATGGGTGTTCGTGGCTAAAATTAACATCATAAGAAGATGACAAAGATATTTCTATAGCATTTTTAATGAAGATGTAGGAGACAAATTCTCTTTAGGTGATCTTATCACATCCGAGAGGTATCATAACTTTACTTGTTGTCGGCATATTACAAAGGAAGATATTAAAAGAGCTTTGAGGGAGATGAAAAGTGGAAGGGAAATACAACTTGATAAGATACCTATAGAGGTGTGAGATAGTCTAGGCCAAGAGGGTCTTACTTGGCTGGCCAAGTTTTTTAATATGATCCTTAAGTCCACAAAAAGTTAGATGAGTAGAAGCTTAGTATACTAATTCCTGTATACAAGAACAAAGGGGACATCCAAAGTTGTAACAGTTGTAAAAGTATCAAACTACTTAGTCACACCATCAAGTTATGGGAGAAGATGATTAAGAAGAGAGTGAGAAAGGATGTACCTATCTCAGAGAACCAGGTTTGGTTCATGGTAGGAAGGTCTATAAAAATAGCTCTACATATCCTTAGAAGATTAATGGAATATTATAGGGAAAGACAGTGTAACCTACACATATTTTTTATTAACTTAGAGAAGGCATGTGATAGGGTACTTAGGGAAATCATGTGGAAGTGTTAAGAAGTTAAGGATATGTATGAAGGTGTAAAGACTAGAGTAAGGATGATAGGTGAAGATACAGAGCATTTTTCTACCAATATTAGGCTACACCAAGGCTCCTCATTGAGGCCCTTTTTGTTTGTAGTTGTGATGGATGAGCTCACCAAGAATATCCAAGAGGATGTGCTTTGGTGTATGTTATTTCCTGATAACATTATTTTAGAGGATGAGACAAAAGAGAGTGTCAATGTCAAGCTAGATCTTTGAAGGGATACATTAGAGTTGAAGGGCTTTAAATTGAGGAAGAATAAGACTGAGTACTTAGAGTGTAACTTTTCGAGCTATAAGGTGACTTCCAATATGGAGGTAAAGATTGGTTAAGAAGTTATACCAAAGAAAGTATGTTTTAAGTATTTAGGATCTATCATCAAAAGAAATGAAGAGATCGAAGAAGACATAGTTCAACTATCAGATTATGGTGGTTTAAATGAAGAATTGCATCAGGAGTTTTATGTAAAAAGAACATACTACTTAAGCTCAAAGGTAAATTCTATCGTTTAGCTATTAGGTCAGCTATGCTCTATGGAGAGGATTGTTGCTTATCAAACAGGTGCATATTTATAATTTAATGATGGCAGAGATGAGGATGCTCCATTTGATGAGCAACCTTATTAGAAGAGATAAGGTCAAGAATGTAATGGTAAGAGATAAGTTAAAGGTGGCTAATATTAATGAAAAATTAAGAGATACAAGGCTTAGGTGGTTTGGACATATTAAGAGAAGACACTTTGACATTCCAGTAGGAAGATGCGAGAAGATTATACTTGGAGACTATAAGAGGAGAAAAGAAAGGCCTAAGAAGAACTGGGGTGATGTAATTAAGAATGATATGATTATGCTAGAACTTACTAAGGATATGACCCTTAAGATAAAACTTTCGCGTACTAGGATAAATGTAAAGGATCTAACATAAAGAGGTTCTTTTCTTTCTCAAAGATCTTTTAAACATTTTCCTTCAATGCTTATGTCTCGTATTTAGCCCAAGCATTTAATCTAAATATTTTCTTATTTAGTCGAAATATTTTCTTATAATGACTTGTTTGATTGATTTATTTACTTGTCTCGTTCATTGTTTTTGTATTTATTTACTTATTTTATCTTTTATTCTTATTCTTAACCTTGTTATATATTTATTGTATTATTTATTTTATTACTTATGTTATATTTTCTTTTATTACTGTTATTATTATTATCTTTTATGTATATTTTTATTTTTAATTATTATTTCTTTATTATTTTTTATATGTCTATTAGAAACAGTCTACCAATTAAGAGTAAGGTTACATACTTCTTGATCTTCCCAGACCTCGCAATCAAGGAGACTTTCACTAGCTTGTTATTCTTGTATATATATTTAATAGTGTATTGTTCATCAACCTTATATATTGTTACACCTCAACATAATAAGTTAGCAGTAAGAAAATTTAATAAAATAAAAGTGACACGAGCTCAGTTATTTCATAAAATAAAAGTGCTAGTCAAAGATTCATATTTGATTCACCAGTTGCATTCGGATTTCCAACTCAGTTTATCAACCGGATTGAAAGCTACCTATGTACTCCCTCATTTGCAAATTTAATCAATGGGGAGGCAACTAGGACTTTTAAAGGGGCAAAGGGATTGAGACAAAGAAACCCTATATCGCTTTACATGTTCACAATATGCGTTGAGGACCTTACTTTATTGATTACTCACAAAACTAAGGGAACGATTTCAAGTTTTATCACAAGTATAAAAGAGTATGAGATATTCAATATCTTATTTGTAGATGGTCTTCTACTTCTCTATGGGGTTGATAATGGTTCCATAAGAACAATAATGGATTCCTTAAGCTTCTTTAGCAGGGTCTTTGGACTTTCAATTAGCAAGACCACAAGCTATATATACATGTCTTCTAATTCAATGGATATCATCTCCTCACTAAGTACAATTTTAGGTTAGGGATTAACAACAACTATTTAGAGACCTTGGAATTACAATTTCATACAAAAGATTGACTTATCAAGATTGCCATCCATCTTTGATTCCATTAATAGAAGAATCAATCAATGGAACAACATGTTTCTATCCTATGCAGGTAGTTTACAACACATATCATTTGTCCTTAATAGCCTCGCACTTTTTGGTGCTACCACTTATTCATTCCTAAAAGCTAATCAAAGATAATGAGAGAATAATGAAGAACATTTTAAGGACTGGTTCTTTTAATAATTATTTTGGAGCCAAAGTTATTTTTACCCTGAAGGATGAAAGTAGCTTGAAAATCAATTCAATAAGTATAAATAAGATGCTCTTAGCCAAATAGATCTAAAAACTTTTTGCAATCTCAAAATCAATTTAAGTCAAATAGATGTACTCCTACGTCATAAAAGATCAAAGCATATAGAATATCAAATGCAAAAGGTGCGCTTCTTGGACTCTTAATCAAATTCTATAATTAAGGAGCCTAATGTCCTGGGAATCAAGAGCATTGTAGGAAATGATCAAAAAATATAGTTTTGATATGATAATTGGAAAGATTTAGTCCCCTTATATACCATTCTAGAACTAGAAAGCTTAAAAATTCTATCCCTGTAATGTTAAAGTTCGATGGATCATTGTAAAGGGTGAGTGAAAATGCCAATTCAAAGGTCTCCTTGATTACGAATCATGTACCCAATTATATAGTAAATTTGGAGGTAGGAGATAAGCTCATCTAGACGAATCATTGTTTTGGTCACTTCACTAACAAAATATATTCTTGAACATGCTTAGATTTCCAGGTTACAGAATCACTTGGTGGAGGCTCGTTTAGTTTCATAACAAATGCCCCGAAGGCTTCTTTTATTCTTTGGCTGGAAATTAAGGTAGGCTTGAAAACAATGGATAAATTGAAAGGAATTCCTCTTAACTAACAATCTCTGTAAAGTCTACAGTTTAGCTCTTCAAACCTTAGACCACTTACTCTCCAATTCTGCTTGTTTATCACTTTTTAAGACCAGGCCTTACAAATCTACATGCTCAATTGTTATAGCAGTGGTTGTCTCAAATTCATTGTCTGACCAAGAATGTTAGGTTCCGAGACCGACTAGTATTCAGACTATTGATTAGTTATGATACATATACATATATATCTATATATGTGTGTGTGTGTGTGTGTATATATATATATATAACAGGTTGAACATGACCCCTAACAGTATATAATAACGAGAATCTAGTTGTATATAATAAAAACAACAATCCAACACCATCATGTACATGACACTCAACTCGAACTGGATTGCCTCTCTAAAACATTTTCCCGGTACCTTCATTCCTAGGAATGGATTCATGGACATCCATGCGCGACCAGTTCTCTACCAAAGGAGTCAGCTGGTCTACTTTGTCGAACAAACCAAGGAGTCCACCTGTGTGAACGAAGAGGACTTTTCTGCCCTCCCACTTCTTCGGGTTCTCTACCATGTCCTTCATCAGTCCATAAGTAGCTTTCCCACTGTGATGTTCTCATAAGAAAGTAATGTCAATGTTACAAATTTCCCTGAATGAACTTATTCAAATTTAATTAGATTACTAGTAACTATAATAATTAATATATTTTAGAACATGCATGTACCATAATTACAGAGGTATGGAAATCAGTTGCATAGAATTTTAACATTTTTCGAATATCAGCATCATTTTAGATTTTGTTCACAAAATCAATCACCTCAACATTAAAAAACTTTTTTTATTTGAAGATATTTAAGATCACTTAATAATATATAGATCAAATGCCACGAAAGTGATAAAATCCAAAAAAAAAGACCATCTCTGTTTGTCTCACTCCATATGGAAAATCAACAAAAGAACCATCAAGGCATCAACACCTTTTCATCCCTATATATTCGTAACTACAACCAACATTCAGAAAAGATTGCCAAAAGAAACCTACTAAGCTGTAGCTAGAGGACAAGTGCTATACCTGTAAACTGGGTCAAGAATGACACCGGTTTCTGTAGCAACTTCCTTGACAAATTTCAGCTCCTCAGGGGTGTTAATTGCATAGCCCAAACCTTTAGCCTGTAAGAAGAAAACTGCTTGTTGACATGATATATATGCGCTGCAAGACTTACGTGATTTGGTCAAATAAAGATGCGTTGCATGGAAACACACAATGAAAACTGCAAATTTTCAAGTCTTTCAGTTCTTTGCTGAAAATATCAATTTAGTAAACTCCAAGAACGTGATTAGATGAGAAAAAATATTGTTTCACAAGATGAAACAAGTTACACATAAGTTGTGTTAAAATAATTAATGTCAAAACATTTTCAGAGAATTATTCCATGAAATGCATAAGTCGTGATAAATTAGTCCATGCTAAACATTTATAGACGATTAGTGCATGAAATGCATAATAAGACAGGCAAGCTTAGCAACATTCAATAGCATGGTAAACAGGAGATTTTCAATTTCATGGTATGTACCACTTCAAAAATAAGGTTAACAAAGACAAGTGACCTACAAGACAGCATATCTATAAAAGAGCTTATTTCTCTCTCTTTATCTCTATAAAGCACAGATTTAAAAAATAACTAAAAGAAACGGAAAATGCAAGAACTAAAATGAAAAAGAAAAGAGTATTCAAAATTCTACACTCAAAACCCCACCTCCCAAAAACCCTAAAAGAGACCAAGAGTAGTCTCCATCAACCATCTTTGCATATTCCTAAATCGTTAGACAATGTAACAAACTGATTGCATGTTACCGCTGGTTAAGAGGATGTAAACAAAGGAAAAGCAAAAAAATGGTAATATAACATGAAGAACAACTAACATTGTGAATGTCCACTATATCACGAGAGTTAACTCCAGCGTTAAGTCCATCAATCAAGTCTTGAACAAAATTGTAGAAGTAATCGGGGTCATCACAAACAGCGAATGCATGAACCTATAACATAGGAAAACATAAATAGATTAACAGATCCGGATGCCTACAGGCCAGGAAATAAACAAATTATAGACATGAGGGAAAACCTTAGCCTTCAAAGTTCCAAGGTAGGATCCTAAAGACAGACCAGCAATTGTTCCTCCACTAAAAACAATAACTGATTACATGTCAATCTAAATTTAAGAAAAGATATCAACACACATTGAAATATCACTTCCCAGCTTTCTGAATTATACTTGCAAAAAGACAATGACCGATGTCCAAGCAAGTTTCTTCAAATTAAATGTTAACACCAAAATTCATGATAGAAGACATATTAATATCAAATTCCAGGAAAAGGAAACAACTTTTATCTAACTTATACTTCACAGCTTAAACATGTCACAAAATTTCAGTTGGAGATGCTTTACCAAAGGTTTGTTACTCCAGCCTTGCATGGACCTGATTTGGTCAAAGATGGTAAATTGTAATAGCCAATGTTTAAGAATCAGCGATTACTTTCATTATTAGCTAGTGAGAATTGGACAACAACCAATTATCAGCTGCAATGGTCTTAAGGACCCACCTTATGACTTCCTGCGCTGTAGGATCTTCTATAATTTTTATTGCAACCCAGTACTAATAGAAATATATAATATTGAGAATCAGTGGTTCTTGTAAATTTTTCCTCTTTTTAGTTAACATTATTGCTGTACTTCACAGTTACAGAACAAGGTCCATACTTATTACCCACGACAAAGTAGTTTCTGTCAATAATCAAATTATAAGTTTGAACATGCTGAAATGTGACTCCACATCCTTGGTTTGGTATACTCTGTATATGTTGGTTTCAAATGTTCATTGACAGTCAATTTTCCAAATTTTAAAGAATACCTTACAGGTAATAATAGATGTTTGGACTAGTATAATGCAGCCTATGTTAACAAATAATTCTATAAGCATTGATAAAAGACCCAGATTATGCATGCAGAAGTTGTATACCCATATTCCTCACTGATTTAACAAGCTCAAGTGGAGCAATCTAGTGGGCGATTCCTCAGCCTTTGACAAACTCAAATATATACCTCCTACTGCTGCTAATGGTGAACAGAGTTTTTCCTCCGATTCAAATATTACAGCAGGAAGCCAAGAAGTGTCCTCTTTTTTAGTAGGATTTTTCTTGGTCCAGAGTCTCCACAAGTCCAATACTGGGCTGCTAAACATGGAAATACCTGGGAATCGAAAGCACTTTGATCATTGAAGACTGTCTTCATCTTTAGATTCAATTGTGAAGCTAATATGGACAAAATATTGGAGGCAGGACCTTGGTACGTGCATGGAAAGCCACTCATGCTCTAGAAGTGGAGAACTAGCATGGAAATAGTGAAAACCAAGAAGAAGAACATCCCCTTGTGGATCAACTTTTCATGAAGTGTTGCTGGAATATTGGTCCACAGAGGGGCCTAGTCAGTAGCTAGCGCCTTGGGCAGACCAATATGCCTAGACGGGCAAGTCCCAACCCTTAAAAAGATTGGATATGCCAGAATATGTGTCGAGGATAATATGGAAAGAGGCTTACCGGAGAGCATTAAAATTATGAAGTTAGATGATGATGGCAAACTGATAGAAGCTGCAGTTAGCATCAGTTATCAATGGAGACTTGTGAAGGCTGAAGCAACCAAAACTTGAAATCCTACAACCAAAGTCGAAGAGAAAGAAACCAACCTCCTCTTCAACACCATGAATTTTTTAGCTTGGAACTTGGGGGGTTTAAATAACCCCAAAGTGCAGAAGGTATTATTTGACTATATGTCAATTATGAAATCTAGTTTTGTTGGTGTTACTGAGACCAAAACAAAAGCTCATTCTCTTCAAGAGGTGTAATGGTTGTTCATTGATAAGAGCTGAGAACTATAAGCAACCATGCTCAGCACTTCAATGATTGCCCAGGTCAGAAAATTCAGAGCTAGAGTGGTGACTGGTGCGTGTGACTCACACACAGCTCTTCAGGAGGTCGGACTTCTAGGATTGGCTCATTAGCAAGGGGCGTCCCTACTGGTGCCGGCAGTTAGAACAAGGCATCACTGGAAAATGGTGACCCAAAAAAAAAAAAAACAATGTTCTGCTCCCTGGGCAAAACTAAGACAAAACTAGAGTTTTTTGCTCACCTGGACAGAACATAGACTGAACTTCAGATAGCCAAACTTGGCTCTGATACCACGTAAAAGATTGCATTTACTTGATATTCACTCCATAGAGGTAAGGGTATATATACACAGTTACAAGATTCAAGAAGACCTACCGCAAGTTTGAGCTTGAGGACCAGCCTTGTCTGGTGGGAGGGATTGGGGGTGATGATATGCAAGATGCATTCATAGCGAGGAAATATACGAGGAGATCAATTAAGAGTTGATAGGGGTGGTAGTTAGGCAGTTTATCAATTAATTGGATTGTTTCTGCAGTACTTATCTTATTTAGACAGTAGTTATCTTATTAAGGATTTTCAAAAGTCTACTTTTAGTAGGAGAATAAGTTACCAAATGCCTATTCTGTTTTAATTCCAAAAAACTATATGTATTCAGCCTATATTCAAAGGGAGAGGAGGAATAAGAAAGGGTCAGAATTCATCTTAAAATTGTTGGCAAAAAGCTTGTCAGGGACGAGATTTCTCAGCAGCAACTATAAGGTCTAGAAGGAAAAACTCCAATAATGGGAAAGAGAATTTTCCTATGAGTCATCCCGTGACTATGTCCTAAGTAAAAACACATATGTGACGATTTTAACAAGAAATAGTACACATAGAACATTGCATATTTTGTGAAGTTTGCTACAATAACAAGAAGATAATCAGGTAAAACCTTTTGAAGCATGCTGATGCATGTATGTCTATGCTAAGCCTTTTACGTATCATCTAGGAATTCACAGGTTGGGTTCAGACCAGAAATCAAAAACTAAATTAGGTTGCCAACTGCCAAACATGCCAGTAGTACTACTACAAGCAATCACGGACATCCAGGTTTCAACAGAGAAATTTCACGACTCTCTCACATAATGCACTTGATTGAACCACAAGAAATTCTATGCATTTTGTAATATAACTTTAGTTTCCAATAGACACAATTGACAAACCCTGCCTGTACAACCAAAGTATTCATATTCCATTTCTTGTCAAGTTCAAGTTGAACTAACTTTCATTTAATCAACTGACAAGTGAAAATACATTCCATCAGCTATCAAAAGCAAGTGAAAAGTGGGTTAGAAGCAAAAGGAAATAGTAGGAAAAAAAGAAAGCATAGCATAGAAAATTAGGCAGGGTAGAGAAGAACCTTCCACAAGCCACAACAATATCATCAAATTTTAATCCACCAGGACAAGACTTAAGTTGCTGCTCAATTTCACTTATTGCTTTAATGTAGCCCCTGAATGAAATATTTCAAAATGAAACAATATCATCACTGTGCAATACATAAAACTTATAATAGCTAAACACAATCCAAAGAAAAAGCTGAATAGTTAATATAATGTGCACAAAAAATGTCATCATGCATACATCCATTGCATCAAAAAATAATTTATATTTAATACAATGAACCCTATAAGCTACTGAAACACAAAAGACAAGATTTTTTTTTATCTTTTTTGTAATGAAGATGTCGGGAGCCAGGTTGTACAAGCATTATTGGTAGTAAAAAAGTAAAACAAAGAAAAGAGATAGATACAAAACAGCATGGAAGCAAGAGATCACCAAGCAAAACAGCATGGAAGTAAGAGATCACCAAGCACCAAGTATTAATACTTCAGTAAGATCCAAAGGAAAAATGTAAGGTAAATGCAATGGAGGTGTGGATTTTCTAAAAAATAATCAATTGTAGTTTATGAAATGCTACACCTAAAATGCTCTAGATTTTCTTTTTAACAACATTAATAGACATTCAGTTATGTTTATCCCACATAACTTTGAATAATAAGGGGGCAAAAAGAAACAATAAGAGAAAATGATTCAATACAAATTTCATTGCAAGATATTATAAACTGAAAAAACTACCCCTATATTACAAGAAAATGAGGAAATGAAGAAATGGCTAGAAAGAACTATGAAAATCAATGAGAGGAAGGTAAAATCTCACTGCATTCAACACTTAGTCAAAGATATAACTCAAGTGTACTATTTGTTTCACTCTTCAACTCAAGTGCACTATTTGTTTCACTCTTCAACCATCCAAGTGGAACAATTCCCTTCCCAAAACCCAACTTCTCCTCCCTACCCTCCAAGCACATGCAAAAGGCAAAAGCTCATCATGGAAATTGGACAAAAATATAATAAATAAGGTGGTGGATACCTAATATGTCACTGTTGGATACTCTAACAAATTGCCTTTCTCTTGTCATCTCTCATGCATAATAACGGCAGGAAAAGATGCTACTGATTGAGTTAACACCTTCATTTTGAACAAGATTCCACAAAATGGATTTAGTCTATCCTACATCTAATTAATACCTACCACTGCTACTCCTTACCCTCACCTTCTAACTGAAAGTGGATGAAAGAGGGAAAATGGATATACTGAAGGAAAGAGAAACAGGAAAAAGCAACAAGTCCAAGAAAGACAGAACCCCAACTGTTAAATTACCACTGTAATTCTATCATTACCAACTACTAAATGCAGAAGAGCTTGAGATTGCTATCTAATACACTAATGAAGTAAATGAAGAATGGCCTAATGACACAAAGAAAACTTATAAGGTGTATAAAAATGATGAAAATGGTTAAGAAAGCTCAATAGTTGCACCAGATGATGCAAGCTGTGATAGCATTCCAAAAGAAGAACAGCATTAGTAAACAACTCACCATGTTCCTAAGGCGTTCGATCCACCAACAGGAATAACATATGGCTTTCTCCCTTCCCTTTGCAATTTTTCTTTCAAGATATTTGTAAGAACCTGGTATCAAAACCAAATAAAAGGAAAAGAATATTGACAGACCTTATTTGAGGTGCAATAAACTGACACTTCTCTTTGGAAAACATGCAAAGTATTTGAAACCAAATCCACTGTTTCAGCCAGTCAAAAATGACATTAAAAGCGAGAAATGAATTGACACCCTTGCTATGCACAGTAAAATGATCTAGCTCAGCTACATAATGGCTTCTTAACAAACTGGGCTATTGCTTTTATGATTAACTCCTAGAAGGGTAATTCCACAAGGAAGGGTCATCCAACCTTTGCAGAGAACCTAACTCCTAGAAGGCACATAAGACAATGCATCCGCTATAAGCAATAAGAGTGATTAATACTATGACAGCACAAACAAATAATTTTAAAAAGAGGTATAATACTTTTAGAAAATGGATTGTAGGCATAAAAAATTTATAATGAACCATATTACATATGATGCTTTGAGTGGCCAATAACGAGCATTTCATAGTGAAGCAATTAAACATAAATTAATGACTTTGCCAAAGGAAACAAAAATCACAATAATCTCACAATTGAAAAACCTTATTTATTAAAGGCATAAATACAGACCACGCTACCAACTTGCGCATATTCTTCTTTTGAAATAAGTTGAACATGCGCTCCAACTAATCGCTCAACAAGAAGGTTGCCTGTCAATCCAGGATCTTGATCCACAAGCACCTGCGTCGACATTTCAAAGTGGCAATAAAAATTTATAACGCAACCATATTTTACAACATTCTTGTGGCACAAAAATGAAAAGGACTGCTAATGAACCTTAGAGGTGCGAAGAATAAGATAAGAGTCGAGATTAAGATACTTGGCAGCAACAGCAGTAGCACGGCAGTGATTGCTCTGAATGCCTCCTATTGTTATGATACAGTCGGCACCCTCTGCCACTGCTTCCGCTAATAAAAACTCCAACTTCCTAACTTTGTTACCACTCAATTGCATGCCCGACAAGTCGTCACGCTGAACAAAACCCAAAGAGCATATATTTTTTAGTTTGAATTAAAACAAGAAATTTTAACCAAGATTGAGATTGATGATGAATTCACCTTGAGCCAAACCTCGGTGCCCTGAGGCAAGTTAGGAAGGTTCCACTTATGAATAGGAGTGGGAAGATAGGCAAGCGAGAAAACGTCAGAAGGGATTGGATTGAGATGGTTTGCCCATGAAGGAGGAGTATAGCGTTTCTGGGTCAGGAATTGGAACAATTCACTCTCACTTTGACTGGGGCTTCCCGTTTCCATCATCACCTGCTGAGACTGAGAATCAACAGTTTTGAATGTAGGAGAACCAGCCTTTGGTTTCAAGGAAGAGGTGATCACTTTTTGTTGAAATAAGAGGATTTGAGGCTCCTCCACAATCCAGGGCAGGAGTTCACCTTCTCCACATCATCTCCTGTCCCAGTGTAAATATTAATATTCCCACTGTCCCATTCCAGGGTTCAATATTAATGTGTTTTGCCACTTGATGCTGGACTGGGCTGTTAGAACAGACTGACCAAGCACTTGGGGCTTAAAAAAAATTAATTAAATAATTAAGAATAACGTAATAATAATAATAGTGATTTAAGTCAGGCTGGTGGATGGACAGCAGCTTGTCAAGGCTCTGATCCATACACCTGACTGGGGGA
>JAOTAW010000007.1:5348411-5362139 GCA_025629945.1 Erythroxylum savannarum | reverse complement strand
ATGAGAATTGGGTAAATGTATGAATATATATTGCTGGAAAAAGTTTGGTGAATGTATAGATCTAGCTTGTTGAAATTTCAGATTTAAAGTAACAATTGTGTGTGTGTTATAAGAGGCTTTTGATCATGAAAATGTTCAAGGATAAGTGTAAAGTATGGTTGATGAATTTGGAGTAAATCAAGCTAACTTAAAGGTACAAACCTAATTGCAAAATGGTAGTAACAAAATATGATTTTTAAATGGTCAAGATTTGTGAATAGTTACATACCTGGAAAGGTCAATTGAGCATGCAGTAAACATGACACATATGTATGTGCATGATTGAATATTCATATGATTGATCAACTTAGCAATGTGTGAACTATATGTGTGCATTGCATGACTACAGAAGCACAAATTGATCGTTAGCATCCAGACATTGTCGGGTCATCAAGACAATAGCTTATCTGGAGCGTACTATGAATTAACCTAGACATTTTCTTATTATAACTGAATTGTTTTCGATTAACTTTTAGATATTGAACTATTATTAATATGATTATGATAATTCCAGACATTGATGGTTTGAGGAGTTTGATATTTGGGAATATCTTGGAAGTGATTTCTAATTGTATGTGAATATGGAAAATGTGTACTCAACTAAATGTTGAATGCCGGCCTCAAATCTGATGAATATGATAAATGAATGTGCACATTGAATGAAAGTTATTGATAGCATATTATGTGAATTGATGCATTCCATCACATTGTTATGCATGATCAAATAAAGGAGTTGTAATTGGATTGACCAGTATGAAAAAGAGCTTAAAGCTAAAAAATGTTCACAAAGAGCCACATGCTCAATTATTAATGAGCCCGGTATCCACAATGGGTACAGGACAAAATATAAAATGAGCCTGGTATCCACAACGGATATGTGTACATGTTGAAGATATGAATGATTGAGATAAATGATTGGATTATTCTGAAATGATTATATAAAATATTTGTAGTTCATGATGTTTTGTTGAGATATGATATATATTGTGATATGGTATTCAATATTGAATGATGTGATACATCTATTGAATTGGGAAATAAACTTGTGATATTTGTGTTCAGACTTGAGTGAGCATATCAATGATGGTTCACCCACTGAGTTCGCAAACTTAATAAAATTGTAACATTGATTTTCATATACAAGGAAGCCCTAGCTTCTAAGGTGATATAATAGAAGTCTAGTACTGTCAATTTTGGAAATAAGAATGGCTCAAGGAGTCTGGTCAGCTAATACCTGCAGAGTTTAGATAGAATAATTTTGTTTAGCTTCTCCTTTTATGTTGAACTTTTTTTATAGAACTTTAAACTCCCAAATGTTATATTATGTTTAAACATGGATTATGAAATGTAATGACAATGTAAGTAAGTTTCATTTTGTGAATGAAATGAGGAGTTTTGATCTTTGGAAATACTTATGTTCTGTATGATGCCATAATAAGTTGATGTGATTGCTTTAACATGCCATTTTCATAGGGTATGTTCTTGAATGTCTTTTGGATGTTCGAGCATATGCTCTATGGTAGTGGTGTGTTATACTTTAAACCCAAAATATGAGCTTTGACCTTAATTATTTATCCTCTTCATTGTACCTACCATAAGGGCAAGTTGAGCATTTAAAATGGTATTATCAGGTTTAGGAAATAATTACTTGAATAAGTATGGGGGAATCATAACATATAGTTGGCTATTCAATTAGGAACGAGTATGGTTGTAGCAATTTTTATCTCTCTTCTACATTCTCCTCTTTTAAATAAAAAAGAAGAAGAAAGAAGAAAAAAGAAGAAAAAAGAAGAAAATCAAAAAAACAAAAGAAAAGAACCAAAAAATCAAAAGAAAGAGGAGAGACAGAAAAAAAAAGTGGTGTTAATCTTGATAATAGAGAGGAAAGAATTGAGTGTTTTATGCTTAATTGTTCCATAATATTTTAAATGCTCAATTAGTTATGTGATCTTAAAAGGTGATTTTCCTTTTTCCTGCCTTTAGCCTAGCCCCATTACAACTAAAATAAAGACCTTCAAATTGATGTTTGTGTTTGATATGAATGGTGGAGATTAGATTAGAAAGCAAGCTTATGGTAGATGGCTTACATGAAATGAATGATGAGTGAATGTATCCTACCTTTAAATGCTTAAGAGGATGGAGAGTACAATGAGTGTCTATCACACTTGTTAATGGTTCTTTGAATTGAAGTACTTGTTAATTTTGGCTAAGTATGTGGAGAATAGCTTGTTCATGGAGTATTATAAGTTTTAAGTTCTCAGGTTGAGTTTATTGAAATGAATTTTGATATCTTTAACTATTATTTGGAAATTTTGGTGTTTTAATTGTTTATTCTTATATAGTCTAATGTTCTTTATGTTGCTTGAGGACAAGCATAGTTTAAGTGTGGGGGAATTGTTGTGCCTAATTTCTATTAAGTTTGCTAGCCTTTATATCTTGATTTTGGTTACAAATTCTTATTTTTAATCCAAATTTGAAATGAATTGAGTGAAAATAGTGTGAATGATCCATGAATGTTGAATGCAGTGTTTTGTGAATATTGCATGAAAAAAAAGAAAACTTATGCATGAAAGAATGAAATATGGCATGACTTATGCATGAAAGAATTAAAAATTGGCATAAATAAAGAGACAAGCCCACGACAACTCTTGTCATAGGCATGACAATTGTCACTTATTCTTCCACTGAGCACGTGTCACGCATGCAGGTCTTTGACAGCGAACGAAAGCAACTCTAAACCTAGACTTAGCTTATAAATAAAAAGGATTTATGAAAAGAAAGGAGGTTGGAGTGAGGCTAGGAAAACAAAACAAAACCGAGAGGTAGAGGCGAAGAAAAGAAACAGAGAGCAAAACCATAGAAAAGAAGAGAAATAGTTAGGCGAGGAAATACAACAAAGAGCTGAAGCTAGTGTGAGCATCTTTTAGGCAAGAGCGAGTAGAGGCACCAAAAGTGAGTAGATTGGCAGGAGACCCACCGTCAACTCACTTATCCAAACAATCCATTTGTTTGCTTATCTTATTTTATATCTACTGCATTATTGACTCTATCTATTGAAACTTATTTACTCTGTTAGTTCTTTGATAGTTCATTTTAGCTTATTCACTGTTTTATTGCTTTGATACTTCTCTACTATTATTAACTATGGGATTGAAGTATATGAAGATGATGGATTGTGTTTATTTCATGATGGGTTGATTACTTGTTCTTAAGAATTAATGTAGCTAATTTAGTCGATTATGCATAACGAAGGGATCGTTTCGTTTTCTTGTTATTTGATATTGTTTCTAAGCTTATTGGATGTAATAAGGTGGCCAACCTTGCATCATTTTGGTATTAAATGAAGGATCAAGAGAAGAAGTTTAACATTTGAACGAGAAACTATAAATGCTTAAGTTATGAATTAGAAATATATTAACTTAAGTAGGTAATTATTAGTTGGGTTTCTTTAATTAATTTGGATGATAAACTTGTCGAATACAAAAGTTAGATTTAGTTTATTATTTGAATTGATTTTAGAACCCAGTTGGTAATTTTTGCGAGACAATTATCCAATTAATTCACCTTAGTCATGCATAGGAGATTAAATTAGTGAAGTTAATTTCTCAAGAGTTTTTCACATTGGTTGATCAAATTGTTTTTGCTTCTAATTAAATTAGTTTTCTTTTTAGTCTAATTGTGTAATTTTCTTTAAAGTCTTTACTCAACAAATTAAGATAGAATATTTAGGATTGCATTTGTTTTTGTTTTTATTCAAGATTATTTGAGTGAACCAATTTCACCTTTTTGAGAGATGACCCTAGGTAATCAACTACAATTATCTCGTATACTTGAGAGTAAGATAGCCTAGGTTTTTAATAGTTATTTTGGCACAAAAAAATGATGCAGCAGCATGTTACAAGCAAAATAGGGACATGTAATATGATTTCATTATGGTATTATAACTGGTGTGGTCAAGAAGCTACTATACATAACCAAATGGCTAGGACTTCACTAGCTAGATTCTTAAAGAAAGCAAACGTGCAGGAGATTATTAAGAATAGTAATAGTAAATCGTCTCTGTCTCTAGAAGTGATAAGAAATTTGACAATTCCTTAATACATGAACACTAGAAATGAAGATTCTTACCTCTAGTATGGAGTACCTATTATAGAACTTACAAATAGAAAAACTAAGGAACTGTTGTTTGGTATTGGTATAAACATATAGTGTTGCAAGATGGTTTGGAACAAAACCCTTATGTCGAATGTTAGTTTCTTACTTTGGTTAGCTATGCTGAACATAATCAGCACAATGGATAGATTAAAGTTTCTATCTTTAACTAAAGTTTGTGTTTTATGCACTCTAGAGGAAGAGACCATAGATCATCTATTTTTCAATTGCAATTTCTCTAATATTGTGTGGTAGAAGATTTCTTCTTTACGGACACATAGTGTCATCCAAAACAAGCTAACAAACATCATACAAAGGGGTATTACAGATGCCTAGCTCTAAGTAAGACAAGGAGGTCTACATAGTGGCAATAACTGCTTGCTTCTGAAATACCTGGAAAGAAAGAAATTACGTCAGATTTGCAAGGAAGTCTAGATGTTTATCTACCCTTATAAAGCTAATAATTGCAAGCATAAGAGGGCAGCTCATCATAAATCAAGTGGCAAAGAAATGTAGCAAAAGACTGACGACTTTTTAGAGAATTTGATTCTCTTAAACTTTGTAAATTATACATTTCAAATCTAACCTATCCTAGAATGGCTAGTTGAAATTAATGATTAATAGTTTCATAGTGCATTTGAGGTGACTTTCCTTTGAATGACTTTTAGTAATTGACTTAATATCATTTATTTAAATTCACTTGTTTAAAAAAAAAGATGCACAAACTTTATTTGATTTGTTGGATACTTAAAGAATTACGAATGTTTCAAAGTCCTAAAAAGAACCTTTGATTACCTCCGATAAAAAGATAATTTTTCTCCACTTCATGTTAAATCAATGGTTACCTATGCAAATCACAAAGATAATATGTTTTCATCGAATTAATTTATTAATTATTTATATTAAAAAGTAAACTTATATTCAATATGTAAATATTAATCCTTTTAATAATAATAAATAAGTAACAATTTATTGTATTTTATTAGAAATAATACCACAATTGTGTGTCATAATAAATTAAGTTTTTAATTAAGTCTTTATTTAATATAAAATAATACTAATAAATAAAATAATAAATTTGTCATATTTTATTTATAATTCATACCTTAATATATAGTTTGATTCATTTTTATTTTTATTAATAAAATTGTAAAGCTTTAATTGCTTTATAATATTATTTAATATGTATAATTAATTAATATTAATTTGTCATTATTTTCGATAACTAACTCACATATTTATGTTTTATATGACAATAAATTAAAATTTTATTTTAATATATAATATTACTAATAAATAAGGCAATTAATATTTCTTTTATTATTTATAATTTATCTATTAACAAGAATAATTAAGCAGAATGGTCAATCTGAATCATAACATTTTAACTAAAATTTAATTGCAAAAGGACCAAAAAAGATCCAAAGATTGTCATTGAAATTTAAGTTAGACTCAAACATGAATGTTGAAATAAAACTCAAACATTTGATAAACATTTAAGAAGACTTGTAAGTTAAACAGAAAATTAACTCTTCCGTTAAATCTTTTTTATATAATTTTTTTTTCTTTTGGACCTTAGAGCCACATAGATGATTAGTCTAATATGACATGAGGTCCATCTAAAATTAGGGAAAATCACAAGTTCATGACAATATTAAATAACTTACATTATATGCCTAAAGAGAACCTTATCATCAACCTCATGAAACCACCCGCGCCTTTCCAATTGGTGAAAAAAATTCACCTCTAGCATAAAAACTCCATAACTAAACAAACACAATCTTCATCATCTTAAATTGCTTTCAGACTTATAACTTTTGGATGTTGCAATAAGCTAGCCATTATTTCAATCTCTATTTTAACACTTCTTGCTTTGTCTAAGTTACCAATCTATCCTTTGAAATTGATTTGCATGTCAATAACTCCCCATTTTACTTATCTGTGCATTGATAGGTATAGTTTATACTATGTTTTCCTAGGTGTTTTATTGTGTTTTTAGTTGTTTATCAGATGATTATAGTATATATGCGTTTAGAATTGTGTTATTGTGAGTGTTTGTTTATATTTTAAGTGTTTGTGTGGTTTATAGCATAATTTCAATCTTAATTTTATGTTTAATGAGGTGTTCGATTTGTTTGTGAGTGTTGGAAATCAAATAATTGAAGAACAAGGAAGATAGAAACTACATGAAGGGTGTCACGATTGTGCATGAGGAGCACAATCGTGAAAGACATGCATGGGGCTGCATATAGGGTTAGGATAAGATAAGATAACACTAGGTGTCAAGATCGTGAAAGAGAGTTTCCAGGTGTAAATTTTTTCATCTGTTTTAGAGTTTGGGAATATTTTTGGACCTAAACAAAGTGAGAAAAACCCTAGACATGATCCTAAGACCCTAAAGCACTATTTAAGAACATGAAACAAAACAAAAAATTAGAAGCAACCATAATTACAAGTGAATCAAAAGTGGGAGATCAAGAAGAACATCAAGGAATTCCAGCTTTCTAGATTAAGGAGCAAATAAAGTTTTTATTCTTTTCCTTTAGTTTTTTCATTATTCTTGATGTGTAATCTGACTTTTAAGATGTTAAACATGTTTATGAATGTCTAAATTTCAGTTTAGGATTTATTTTGGAATTATTTTGTGACTTTAATTATTGTTGATTTAAATATATATTTAGATGTTTGTGATAATTGTTCATGAATAAAATTGACAAGAAGTCAAAAGAGTGAGTAAAAAGTAGTCAGTGTTAGATTGTGCAACAAGAGTTGGCAATTTAATAGACCCATAATTATCAAATTAACAATCATACAAAGAGAGATCTTATTTGAGAAATTAATTATCTATTAGATAGCTTCAGATCTAATTGAAGATGTTAGAGACAGTTTTATGAATTGAGAGATTGTAAATCTAGAAATTTTGATTTCAATTAGGGATAATTGAATAGATCTTGAAAGAGAGTAATCAATACCTTAGGAAATCTAAGATTAAATAATAATTAAATCAACAATAGTAAAGGAAACAAACTAAGGAAAAAATAAGTCCTAAGTATTCCATCTTGATTAAAACCCTAAATTTTATTGGCAGCTCATTGTTTATTTGTTTATTTGCTTTATTTTATTATTCTATTTTAATTTTTGTTATTTACTTTTATTAAAATTCAATTTCTTGTTACCTTAGACAAAGTTAGGTTTAAATTGTTAACTCTTGTACAATCCTCGTGGGAACGATAACCTTTTATACTACAAGATATGATTCGTAAACTTACGGTGTATTGAGAGTTTTATTATTAGATATAAAACTTGCTCAACAAGCATCCTCTAATAATGCCAAATTGTCTCCAACTCAACTATTCTCTAAGAACATATCTATCATTTAAAATGGAGGTTTGGTTTAATAAACCATAAGCCATGAAGATAGATTCTTCACCCAAAACCAAGGAATGGCCTATACATAACTCAAAAGACAAACAAATTGACTCTCAATGAAGGAATGAACATGTACCTTTGTACTCTAAGAGATTTCACCACCTCATTTTTCTCAACCCCAAAACACCCAACTCAAGATGACAACAACCCAATAACACCGAAACAGAAAAGAAAGCAAGCTTAACAACTATCTTCCTCTCAACTATCTTCTCTTCCCTTTTTCACTCAAAGAAATGATTGCCTAACAATAATGTGTGATTTCATATCCAAGAAATGAGAGGTCACGGAGTAGGCAAATAAGAGGAGACAAAGAATTGTGAGTGATGTAGTAAGAATCAAAACACTCCCTTTTCAAAGCCTTTGACTTTGAACCAAAAAGTTTAGTAAATTTAAGGGTATTTTTCCTAATTTCATATGGACCCCATGCCATGTCAAATTAATTGTCTACATGGCATTGGGGTCCAAAAGAAAAAAAAAATTCATGTAAGAAAATTTTAACAAAAAGTTAATTTTATGTTAAATTAAGAGTCTTTTTAAAGGTTTATTAAATGTTTGAGTTTTATTTAAACATTTAGAGACGTTTTGGTCCAACATAAATTTTAACAAAAACCTTTGACTCTTTTTTATCCTTTTTCCAAATATAATTTAAATTCAAACATTTTGACATGTTCAAAATAGAACCATCTATTCAATATGAACTTCAACTTAACTTCTTTATTAGTCTTCTATTACAAAAATAATATATCTTCCTTTTTTGTGGATCTCTTGTAATATGTATATACTACATGATAACTTGAGCCCAAAAAATCTATAAAAAATAAAAGCAATAAAGTTTTTTCTTTGTCTCCACTCTTCTCTCTCTGTCTGTCTCTTTTTCTTCAACTTCTCTACTTGTGGTTTCTTCTCCCTTTCTTTCTCAACCTTTGTTTCTTTAACTCAAGAAAGAAGCAATTTAATTACTAATAGACAAAACAGTTCACACAACATATGCAAATGTGATTCCAGTGAAGAGGGAAAGGGGGAGAGATAATTCAAAGTATGCCTAAATCTTGCAACCACTACAACAACATTTGCTACCTCCACTTCTTGTTGATTTTGTTGTTGTTGTTGTTGTTATCTTACTTTCTAACTCGTGATGATATTCTTCCGTTCAAGTCTGGAATGATGACAAAACATTATATCTCTCACCCGCATCACCTGAGATGCTAGTCTACTTTTCCAATAACATTCCTTGATACCTTTCAACATCATTTTTTTTTCAAAACTCCCATCAGTTTATTTTAGTCATCATCTTTCCTTTTTGAAAATTGCCTCTATATTCATTTGTTGTATTTGATAACTCCTTTATTGTTAGTAGTCCTTGCATCATGAATGGCCCTGTAAGCTTTAAGAAGTTTTCTTACACTAGTGAAAAATGTTTTTAATTACTTGTCTCTTAAAGTATTTTTTTTAGAAACTTGTACATATCTAGCTAGTTCCATTCTTTTTTTTTTTTGAGAAATTATAAAATTCATTAAATAATAGAAAAGATTACATTTAGAGAAGGTCTCTTCCACGTAGGATAGACCTACTTGATTCACTGAGTACATCTAAAATAGTAGAAAACGACGACGTTAAACAAAATAAGGCAATTTCCATTCTTTGGTGCTTATATAGTATGACAAACTTTTTATCATTACCATTATTTCTTCTTGCTGTTGATTAATCTCATCTCTTAAATGACCTTGTAATTTTAAGTCTAAATTTCTTTTCATCAATTTGTAAGCACAACATTAGATTCCATTTAGTTGAAAAAAGAGAGAAGGAACTATAAATAAAGAAGGTAAAGGAAAAGATAGAGAAAGAAGAGAGAAAAAACCTTATTACTTTTGAAATCTTTTAATATTTTTAAGCTATATTTATCATTTAAAATATACGATTAATAAGAGGATATACAAAAAATATCAAATATACTTTTTTATAATAAATAATTGATAGAAAAATTCAATTGAAGTTCAAATTCAACATTTAAAAAATATTAATGTTCTTTATTTAAAAACGTTAAAATTTAATAAAATATTAATTTACAATCTAATTCTTTTGCTTAATAATTACCCAAAAATTTGCACAGAAACAACAAAATGCTTTTATATTTTATTGGAGTAGATAACATTAATTATAAAATATCATCATCATTAATACTCGGTTGAATTCTTTGTAATCCGGAGTCCGGACGCTTGCATATGCCATTCAATTTGAAAGCGTTATACGTACTTGCTGAGAGTCGAGGAAACACTGCGAGGAGAGATGAACAAAGGAGGGGCAACCTATGTAGCTAACAGTAACGCTTTGGGTAATCGTGGCCTCAAACCTCTCTTTTCTACTGCTACTATTTGTCTACCACACCGAACCAAAGCGGAACTGGAGGAAATCAGAGTGTGCACCAACCGCACTTGTCGCCGACAAGGAGCTTTCCAGACACTGGAAGTCCTAACGGCACTTGCTCCTCCCTCCGTCTCCGTCAACTCCTGCGGTTGCTTAGGCATCTGTGGTTCCGGTCCCAACATTGCTCTGCTTCCCGATGCCGTCCTTGTCAGCCACTGCGGCACTGCAGCTCGAGCTGCGCAGATTTTCAGCTCAACCCACGAAGGAGATGCTGTTCGCCGGACGTTGGATGCACTTTATCTCAGACAGAGAGCGCGGTCAGAAATTGACCAGGCCAATTTCTCCCTCGCTAACGATTTACTCTCTCAGGTATATTTCATTTTAAAGTTTTGTAATTGATATTGCATTCTCTTACTTTTTTTTAGTAAAAATTTGATCTTTGTGTAGTTTCAATCGTTATCCTAAATTTAGAGCCGTTTGGAAACCTTCAAATTGAATTCATTAACAAATTGGATTCAATTATATTAATGAGATTGAATTCAATTCAATTTACACTGTTTGGATCACACCTAGTAATATTAGAATTGAATTCAATTACACTGTTTGGAACACAATCAAAATGAATTCAATTATTTCATATGACATTTTTACCCTTGACTAAAAAATACTCTTATTAAATAATAAACATTCACACTTACATAGGGTAAGTTATAAATATCAATCTCATCATAAGTGATATCATTTATTAAAATGAAAAGAAAAAATTGATTGCAAATGACATTAGGCTAGACCGAGCTATGATGATATTAGAAAACTATTATAATTTGGAAGCTTAAAAATGCATGAACGAGCAGTAGTTCTTTACGTTGACAACTATAAGAAAATGTAGCCGAAAACAAACAAACAAAAAATCTAGATATATACAAAAAATTTGGAAAAATGCAAAAGAATGTAGACAAGATGGGAAAATGAAAGGAGAAGCTAAATTGAACAATGGATCTAAAAGAGAACAATGATCATAGACAAAAAAACAAAAAAGGAAAAGACACCCATGAACAAGGAAAAGGGAAAACCTGAATATGGTGGGAGGTGCTGATTTGTGGAAAAGGTGTTGTTGTTCCATTTCTTGGTGGGAGGGGCTGCTTGAGGTAAAGAGATATATGGTAGGGTTAGATGGGTGTTACTGGAAGGATATTTTCAACGTTCAAAAGAAGAATTGAAGTCCCAGTTCGTAATTCAATTCTGATACTTTTTCAGGTGAATTCAATTTATAAAGGATAATGGGGTTCAATTGAACCCATCCCTTGTTTCTGTTTCCAAACACTTGAATTGAATTCAATGCTGCAATTGAATTGAATTCATACCATTCCAAACACCCTGTTAACTTTCTTCACATTCTTTTTTTTTTAAGTTCCGGTAAATATGGAAGCAACTAAGTTTGGGATGAAAACTATATTTGAAACTTGAAACCTCAGTAACACTGTTTTGTTTGTTAATTATGTAGGCCATAGATCTTAAACCATTTGGTGGTCTCCATATCATATACAGATACAGGTATGTTAAACCTGTGATTGTATTGCAAGAAATTATGTACTTTCTACAATGATGTTTACAAAATATGGTGAGATCCATGGGAGAAAATTTATTAACAGGAGTGGAGTGTAAATCAACTTTTTTTTAATTTCTATTTTCCAATCTAGCCACAAAACTTTTATAGTAATATCAATTTTTCATTTAGGTACTCAATTTGAGAAATTGAAGGACCATTAAAAGTGGCCCTTCCAAAATCTTAAAAAAATTTGAAACTAGAAACCTGATACTTTAAGGAAAAATGTTCCCTTTTTGGTGTTAGCAAACTACTTTTCTAATTATTCTCATTTTTTTTTGGTAATTATTTACATATGGGTGTCCTCTTATATTATAATACTCAATTTAATGTATTGTAAAGTGAACTTTAGATTCATCATAATAATATCTTAAAAACAAAATGTATTTTCTGCTGAATATTTCAACACCTTAAGGCACTATTTTGCATAAGATAGATTGCATCATATCTTCATTACATCCTCGCGGGTTTGTGGCCTTGCATGGATGCTTACATTGTGCTTTCCATTCTATATTTGTTTTCTAGCCTCCATTCTATACTAGATTTTTAGTCTAATGTGTTACATTAGATGCTACTTTAAAATAAAGCTAATTCTTTAGGTCAATTTAGATGTGCATTTGTTTAGAAGTTTCTTTTTCAATGCAATATAAAATATCTCTAATTTATTTTTGAATTGAGTAGAATTTGAAATTCAAATAATTAGGTCCCTTGTAAGATTGACCGTAGGAAACTATTTGGGGGCTCTTGAAGATGCCAAACAGGCTTTGACACTAGCTCCAAAATATCTAGAGGTGAGCTTAATTATGTCATTTAATTTCTAATGTATCTCCAATACAAAATCCAACCTATTTTACCATCCAAATATTTAAATCTTTAGTTACATTCCTTAAACTTTATTTCCAATAAAGTAAATGTATGCATGTCCTGTTAGGTAAATGGTTCCAATCTTCAGTTACACACCAAAACTTTATCCTCCAGCACTAGAAATAGGAATATGTATTGGTTTTTTTACACATTGATTGCTTTATGATTGCTCCTTGTGGTCTATATCTGAAGAAATAACTCTTGAGCCATGTCTTATCAATTGTAATTTTGTTATTTCTCTGGATTCCTATTTGTTAGGGATATATGTGTGAAGGTGATGTTTTCGTGGAAATGGAAGAGTATGATGCAGCTCAGAAGTCGTATTCAATGTGTTTAGAGATAGATCCTTCCATTTGTCGTTCCAAAACATTCAAGGTATTAGTTAACGTCTAAAGTTCTCTGATGCTTAAGAATTGATTATGTGTTTTTTTGAAGCTTCCATGGTTGCATGTTTTTACAAGTTATATGTGTTGGCCTTTTTCTCAAATCAAATTCCTAGCTTTCTCCAAAATAATCATTTTACATTCTTACTTTTGAGAAATAAAGGGTAAAAGACATGAAGCTTTCTTACAGTATAATTAATTAAAGAACCATAATTTTTATAATTATTGAAAAGACTCCTTATGGTCTTTAATTTTTCAAAAAACCCCTTCTCTCGAATAAAATGCACATGACATGAATAAAATAGACCTATTAATCAAATGTTGATGACATGATGACCCAATCGAGTTCTTAAATGTGATATGAACTAATTAACTTGATCCAAACCAATAATTTAAGATAAATATAATAAATATTGATTTGGTTCGGGTTAGGTTTAATAGTTGTGTTGGGTCATTATGTCAGCATCATTTAATTGGTCCATGTGTGTTGTTTATGTCATGTGTAGGAAATTTAAGAGGAGTTTTCATTAAAAATTTAAAACTATAAAGAATTCTTTCAATAATTTAAATATTATGGATTTTTTTAAACTAGTTAAACCACAAGGGAGCTCGTTTCTTTTACCCAAGAATTTAATAAATTTATAGGAGCAACAACTTGGAATTTTTAATAAAGGATTGCCCATAAGGATTTATTTATGTTGTCCTCGACCTATTAGGATTTGGTTATGTTGTCATATACCCATTAGGATTTGTTTCTGTTTTATTTTATTTTAATTTTCCTTGTTAGGCAGGTTTTCTTGTGCGGCAAGAAAAGGAAATAAGTTAGCTTTAGAAAAGGATTTCAATCAATCCTTTTCACACTAGAATTAGGACTCTCATGTGCCACTTTAG
>JAOTAW010000007.1:5207531-5224844 GCA_025629945.1 Erythroxylum savannarum | reverse complement strand
ATGATAATTTAATTTAACTCAATTAAATCAAGTAACATTTGATTAGTCTGAATGCAATATTTAAAATTTAAAATTTAATTTGTAATTGAAGTTTAAAGATTTTTTTAATTGAAAACTACAATAAGTCTTTTTAAGAATTTTAAAATTTAAAATTTTTTCACAATTTTTTTAAAAAATTGTTTGTTTCTTACCTTCTAAAATAGCTTATAAAGTAAAAACAGAAATATTTAAAATACGTTCTAATTTTTAATATTTATAATTTTTATAAATTTTATAAATATTGATTTTTTGAATAAATTATTAATTTATAAGCATTTAATAAAATATTTATGTAGAAAATTTGACATGTTAAGGATCGCGAGTAAAACGTGGATTATAAAATAACAGGTTAGCCCCACCAACTTGGGCTCCTGGCCGACCGATTTCGGAACAAAAACTTAGGCTGGATCGAAATGTTATGAGTTGACTTGTTTGGTTTTATCAGGCGCTTTTATGGCAACAGTTCCCAGGCTTCGCGCTCTTTTATGGTGGAGAAAATGGTCGAAGAAGGACTGGGCAATCGTAGCCGTCGGAGTGGCTGTAATCCTCTTCGCACTCACTCTCTTCTTCGACACCCGCTCGGTCGATCTCAATCGACCGTTAGATCCAACTGCGACCGCCGATCTCGTTGACTTGACCTTGCTCAGCAGTGCCAAAGACAGAGGCGCTCGTACTTATTCTACCTCCCATCCTTCTTCAACTCACAGTTGTTTGCTCTCAGTTGGACTCATTTTTATGTTTTTTTTTTTGTACAAATAGTGTGCTTAGATGGGAGCTCACCTGGCTACCATTTTCAAAAGGGTTTTGGGTCTGGCTCTAACAACTGGTTGCTTCACATTGAGGTCTTTATCTTCTCTGCAATTTTTGAATGAAATTTTACTTCTTTTAGTTTAATTTTTTTTTTTTGTTGTTGTTGTGTTACAGGGTGGAGGTTGGTGTAATACTATGGAGTCATGCTTGCAGCGAAAAACGACGCATTTGGGGTCCTCTACTCTCATGGAACAGCAAATTCTCTTCTCCGGAATATTAAGCCGTTACCCCTCTGAAAATCCCGGTAAGTTCACGGTAAATGAGGTTAAAGTTTAGTACTTTTGATTAATATGCAGTTGTTGGTTTATGTTTGTGTTTGTGTTTTTGTTTCTGCAGATTTTTATGATTGGAACAAGGTCAAGATACGTTACTGTGATGGTGGGTCTTTTGCTGGTCACCCGGATAACGAGCTTAAGGTAACTAAAGTTTTAGTTGGTTGTTGGGGCTTCTTGCTAAAAAGCTAGAATCTTTTGTGTCTTTTGTTTGACATTGTTGCTTGTGTTTATGTTTTAGAATGGAACAGAACTTTTCTTCAGAGGCCAACTCATCTGGGAAGCTATTATGGATGAGCTTCTGTCCTTAGGGTTGTCCATTGCTAAACAGGTGTGGCCTTGCTTCTTCCTTATTATATGTCAATTTATAGAGTATAAATGAATGAGAGGGATTTGCTTGCACTTGCTGTTGAGTTTAACTTGTTGGACTATTTCATTTTGCTGCCCATATTTCATTGTTGTAAGCATTGTTCATTTGCTGGTATATATGAAAACTTTGCAGGCTCTTCTTTCAGGATGCTCTGCTGGAGGGTTGGCTACTTATATTCATTGTGATGGGTTCCGAGAGCTCTTGCCAAAAAATGCAACCGTCAAATGTCTTGCTGATGCAGGCTTTTTCCTAGATGAGTATGATTTCTAAGCATTGTAATCTTTATGCAACTGCATGATACGCTCTTTATTCGTGAAAGATGTCTTAGAACTATTGATTGCCTTACGTGTATAATGCTGTTAGTAGATGTGCATAAATGTAACTAACAAACATTGTTTCCTCTCTGTTTAGGAAAGATGTTTTTGGGAATTACACCATGAGATCTTTCTACAGAGATGTTGTCGAACTTCAGGTTATACTCACTCCTCACTGTAGATGGCATAACTTTACTTTTTCTTTCCTAATTTTTTTTACTTGTTGATGGTTGATGTGCGTGATACACCAGCTGCAAAATTATGGATGAAATGTTAGTTCTGACACATTAATGGACAAATAAATATTAACTCTTAATCACTCAGTTTGATATGGTTATCCAAAATGGGAAACTTCTCTCCATTCTGAGTTCAGTTAATTGAGAATTTCTATTTTCTCTTAATTCTTCATGCCATGTATGCATAGTGTGTGCTTACTTGGCAGCTCCAAGTCATTGAATTGTAATGAGCAAAGAAATGTTTAAAAGTAAAATTAGTAATAGTTCGACATATATCTAACTTGTCATTCTGCAGGGGGTAGCAAAAAGTTTGCCCAAGAGTTGTATTAAGACAATGAACTCATCTAAGGCAGGTGTTGTTCTTTTCTTTTCCTTGTCTCCTGTATATATGGTTTCCACACATCAACTTCTTAGAATAGCTGTTTGATTTCTTAATAATAATTCATAAAGCACCATTTCTTTTATTTGTTGTGAACTATGATGGCAGTGTCTTTTTCCTCGAGAAATAATTAAATATACGAGGACCCCTATTTTCATTCTGAACCCAGCTTATGACTTTTGGCAGGTAATGTATTCACTAAATACACTTCTAGCCTCTTTTCATTTTGTAATTATCATCTTCTTTTTATCCGTGGACAATACGCTTATTTGGTTATATTATCTTTAGGTACAACATATCTTGGTTCCGGATGTATCCGATCCTCATTACTATTGGTATAAATGCAGGTTGAGCCTTAAATATTGTGATCCTGAACAAATTGAGATACTGCAAGGTAATTGGATCACTCAAATAGGTTGTTTCCATTGTTGCATAACATAGATATCACAAAGTGGAAATCATTATTCAATCTTTGATTGATCAAGTTGTTTCTGGTTGTCTGCTTACAATAACCAGGTTTTCGTAATTCTTTGCTGAGAGCACTGAGTGATTTCCAGCAAGATAAGGAAGGGGGACTGTTCATAAATTCTTGTTTCATTCATTGCCAATCCTGGATGGCTGAGACATGGCATTCACCAAATTCTCCGAGAGTAAATAATAAGGTGCAAAAATCTTGTTAGTATTGTGATAGGTATTCGATTGAAACATGGCATTCTCAATATCTGGTTTCGTTCGTATATTTCGTATCTTCTAAGACCGGCTACTGCCTACTGTGATAGACCATTGCAGAATCAGTGGGTGATTGGTTCTTTAACCGAAGAACAGTGAATGAAATTGACTGTACTTATCCATGTAACCCGACTTGCTACAATATGGATTTTACTTAATCTCGAAGAAGCTCTCTGTTCTCCGGGTTATCGTCAACTGCAAAAATGTAGCGCTGTGCTTGTGGAATTGCAACTCTTTACTCCAAAAGATGATCCTATATGCAGAAAGGGAGGCATGGAGTAATGTTGCATATGTTTGGTCATGTACAATGGTGGTCGGAAAATATTTCCGACTTCTTTCGCTGATCGCCATTGTTGCATTGTGTTTGTGCAATTTGTTTTTACTGAAGTTCCTTTAGTG
Source organism: Erythroxylum savannarum (assembly GCA_025629945.1). Classification (NCBI taxonomy): domain Eukaryota; kingdom Viridiplantae; phylum Streptophyta; class Magnoliopsida; order Malpighiales; family Erythroxylaceae; genus Erythroxylum; species Erythroxylum savannarum. The sequence continues at coordinate 5,221,296 of JAOTAW010000007.1, read as the reverse complement.
AATTCCTATTGTATCTTTCTTCAAATAGTGCATGGAAGTAGCTTGTTGATCGAGTCAGTTCTAGACTTGTATCTGAACTGCTATAATGTAAGCAATCAGAGGAAGCTGTGGGATGTAAAATTAGTAAGGGAGAGTTTAGAGACTTAAGTCCATGCCGTCAACAAACTCTGATTCAAATCTACAACAGCTAAGCTAGTTGTTATAATCAGTTGTAACAACTTAGATTATACAGTTCATTTTTTCAATCTTACTGTTGTAACTATATGCTATTTTATCTCATATTTTTGTAATCTCTTCTATAAATTGTAATCACTTTGGCAGTCAATAATGTAAGTTTTTACACAAATTCAATATCCTTATATGGTATCAGAGTTTAGAACACTCCAACGAGTTTTCTTTTCGATCCAACTATGTCTAGCTTAACAACACCATCTATTGTGCAATTAAATGGACCAACTAATTTCCCTATCAAACTTCTACCAACTTTCCTGTTTGGAGAAGACAAATTTAATCAACTCTTATTGGTTTCAATATGTTAGGATACATTGATGGTACTCTAGCTTCACCACCGCAATTTCTTGGTAGCGAGAAACAGACATGTATTCCAGCCTACACTCTCTAGTATTGGCAAGATCAAATTCTTATTAGTGTAATTCTTGGTAGCTGTTCAGAAAGCATTCAACCAATCATCAGCCGCATCTTCCAAAGAAGCTTGGGAGAGACTACTTCATAGCTATGCAAACTCTTCACGGTCCATAATCATCTCTCTCAAAGCCAAGCTTGCTCAAACTTCAAAGGGAACCAAACTAGTTGCTGAATTCTTCAATAAAATGTGATCTATTATAGATGAACTAGCTCTCATTCAAAATCCAATAAGTGATGAAGATCTTATTGTCCACATCATCACTCAACTTGGGAATGAATACAGTCTTATTGTAGCAGCTCTCAAAGTTCGTGAATCTTCTATTGACTTTTCAGAGTTATTTGATAAGTAACTGACTTTGAAAGAAAATTGAAAGACAAAGGCTCGAGTTCTCCTCCTACTCTTGTCACAGCAAATGTTACTCAAAAGCAAACTGCTCAAACTCAACATTCCAACTAATCCATTCAAGGTTACAATTCCAATTCTCGCAGGTCCCGTGGCAGCTATGGAGGAAATTATCCTCGACAAAATCAGAATGGTTATCGGTCATATTGACAAGATTTATTTTGCCGCTTTTGTGAAATTACAGGTCATGACACCCCTGATTGCAGGAAACTTGCCAGATTTCTGAAAGAGAACAACATTCCGGTTACCAGTTCTTAGTCTTCCCAAAAACTTCCAAGTCCGGTAGCCAATGCTACCACCTCCATCAATTCTCCAACTATGTCGCAACAACCTTGGTTATTTGATAGTGCATCATCACATCATGCGACATCAAATTTATCTGCTTTGCAGACTTACTCTGTCTATGAGGATCCAGATGAGATATTTTTGGGTGATAGTAAAGGCCTTTCAATTTCTCACAGTGGTCACACACAAATTCATACACCTTTTAAACCAATTATAATATCAAATGTCTTGTGTGTTCCAGATTTACAAACAAATTTGATTTCCATAGCAAAATTATGTAAATCTAACCAAGTTTCTGTTCAATTTTTCTCATCTCATTTTCTTGTGAAGGATCTACGCACGGGAGCACTTCTAATGCCTCCGAGAACAATGATGACGTTTATTGTGCAACTTTTCCATGTCAGCCTCAAGTCAATATCGCCACCTTTGCTACACTTTGCATCACTTCCCTTACATTTTTGGTCTCATGCTTTTCAAGCTGCTGTGTACTTAATTAATCATCTTCCTTCCTCAGTGTTGTCTTTCAAGACTCCCTATGAAATGCTTTTTCAACGGTCTCCAAATTATCAACGTCTTAAACCTTTTGGATGCTTGTGTTTTCCTTGGTTACGCCCATATAATACCTCTAAACTTCAGCCTCGGTCTATTTTTTGCATTTTTCTTGGCTACTCTACTTCGCAATCTGCCTATAATGTTTTGAACCCACTACTAATCGTGTATATTTATCTCATCATGTCCAATTTATCGAACATGTGTTTCCTCATCAAGTTGACAATAACTCATATATATTCTCTGACCGTATTCAAGATGCTTTTCTTGCAGGTTCTAAACAAGCGGATAGGCTCCCTTTAGCTGTCAATGTTTCCCCTCCAGTGGACAGTCCTCCATTCGTTCCTACAGTAGCACCAATATCACCAAATATTCCTTTGCCTACTCCTTTACCTCCCATTCCAAATGTTGTTGAGTCACCTTCCATTATTGACCATCACTCTCCTATACACTCTCCCTCTTCCGCATCTAGCTCTACCATCTCTTCTCCATATATTACTCCATCACCACCAAATTCATCATCTATTTCCCTAACTCCAACTCGCATACGAAAGCCAAATTCCAAATATTATAATGATAAATTTGTGAATCTCACCACCAAACACTCACTTCCTCCTCCCCTTGAACCTACCACTGTTATACAAGCAATGAAAGATCCTCTCTGGCGTAAAGCTATGGATGCTGAATTTATTGCTTTGTTACACAATGGTACTTGGGAATTGGTTCCCAAATTATCTCATGTTCCAATCAGCTACAAATGGGTCTTCCGTATCAAATGGAAATCTGATGGTTCTATTGACAAATACAAAGCTCGTCTTGTGGCAAAGGTTTTCTCCAACAAGCAAGAAGAGATTATTTTGAAACCTTCAATCCTGTTACAAAGCCTGTTATAATACTCATTGTTTTATGTCTTGCCTTTGGCCTTTACTCAATTGGACGCAAACAATACATTTTTGTATGGCACATTGCACGAAGATGTCTACATAATGCAACCTCCTGGTTATGTTCACCCTCAGTATTCAAATCACACATGCAAGCTTCGTAAAGCCTTATATGGTCTCAATCAGACTCCTCGGGCATGGTACAATGAACTTTAACATTTTCTACTTGCCTTTGGTGTTTGCAAATCACTTGATGATGTGTCCTTATTTATTTATGACCACAATGGCATCACGCTTTATTTTCTTGTTTATGTTAATGATATTGTCCTCACAGGTAACAATTCTAAATTTCTGTTTGGCTTTGTTCGCAAGCTAGGCAATTAGTTTTCAATTAAAGATCCGGGTTCTGCATCATTTTTTGGGTGTTGAGGTTATTTCTATTCCATCGGATTTTTTTCTTTCTCAACATCAACATATTGTTGATTTACTTGATCGATTTAACATGGCTGGTGCTAAGGAAGTTGCCACCCCCATAAGTTCTTCTGAAACTTATTCTCTTGTTGATGGTTCTTCCCAAGTTGAGGCCATTAACTACCGTCACATTGTTGGATCTTTACAATATCTTGCCATTACTCGCCCTGATGTTTCATTTGATGTCAATAAATTGTCTCAGTTTATGCATGCTCCAACTCAACGGCATCGACAAGCTTTAAAACGTGTACTCAGATATTTAAAGGGTTCAATTTATCATGGTTTATTTCTCAAGAGGGATTCTTCTCAACATCTTACAGCCTTCTCTAATTCCGACTGAGGTGGTACCCTTGATAATGGTTGCTCAACTACGGCGTATGTGTTATACTTAGGCTCTAATATCATCTCTTGGAAGTTAGCCCGTCAAAAGTCTGTTTCTCAGTCATCTACAGAGGCTCTTGCAAATGCAGCAACAGAAGTTACTTGGGTTCAAAATCTCTTGGATGAATTAGGTGTTTCTCTTCCAAAACCATCGAGCTTATTTTATGACAATGCAGGAGCAACATATTTATGTGCTAATCCAATCTATCACTCATTAATGAAACACTTGGCACTTAACTATCATTTCGTTTGAGAACAGGTCTCCAATGACTCCTTGCGTGTACTACACATTAGCTTGAAGGATCAATTAGCAGATATACTTACGAAAGCTCTTGGTCGCAGTCAATTTCTTCATTTTCATTCCAAGATTGGAGTCTCCAATGGATCCTCTATCTTGCGGGGCCATGTAGAGACTAAGTTCATGCTGTCAACAAACTATAATTCAAATCTATAATAGCTAAGCTAGTTGTTGTAATTAGTTGTAACAACTTAGATTATACATATCATTTTCTCAATCTTACTATTGTATACTTACTGTTGTAACTATATGCTATTTTATCTCTTATATTCTTGTAATCTCTTCTATAAATTGTAATCACTTTGGCAATCAACAATACAAGTTTTTACACAAATTCAATATCCTTATAGTCCATGGAGGAAGAAATTGTTTGGTCAATTGCCCGTCTAACTAACAATTTCCCGTGGGAATTACAAGGGAAATTGTTTGGTCAATTACCCGCTAACTAACAATTTCCCAAGCTTAAATTCCCATAAGGAGATTGAGACGTGAACCCAACCCAAAGTGGCACACGTGAAAGGGGAACTCTATTCTGGCAGTGCCAGAAAGCATTAGACCACCCGACTTTCTCACTTCACCACCTCTTTATTTTGCTTTGCCATCCTATCAAATCTTCATTTTCCCATTCGCTTAATTGTTCATTCCTTCATTCCTTCTTCTCCTTTTCTCTCTCGATCAATATTATTCTTCCTCTGTTTCACTCTCCTTTTTCTTCGCCAGGTACCTTTTCTTCCCCCTCTCTTCCTAAAAACTTCTCCCACTTCCCTCTCTCCTATTTTTTTCTTCTTTTTCTCTGTGATCCATCAAATTTGTCTCAAAGAATGGACAATAAAACAAAGAAGGTGTTGCTTACATCCAACGGAGACCAAGTGTCACAGAATATTGCTTTCCAACTAGCCAAACAAGGATGCAGGTCGAGTTTCAGTTGTAAAATTCATTTTCTTTCATGTCTGATAAACATTATACACCTACAGAACAGTTGAATGATTCCGTTTGAGTTTACGAGTCTTAAAGATTTAGGTGGATTCTTGAATCGGTTCGTGTGATCTCTTTAGAACACGTTGATCGTTTAATAAGGGTTCGATAATTTAAGATTACTACTGTCGATTGACAGGAACGTTTCCCAAGGAATCTTTCTGATGTATGGTCTTAATTTTACGGATAAGGAGGAAACGGTGATCATTGCAGTTTATTTTCAACTGGGTGTTGAGTATTTTATGCATAAAAAAGCTAACATGGCGACACAAAGGACACGTTTCTTTTGATTCCAAATAAAATGTCAACTTGAAAAGAAAAAGAAAAGAAAAAAAAGCAACACGGTGGGGTTGTTGAGTACTCTGTTTTCTTAAAAACATTTTTTTGATGAAATCAGGCTGGTTTTGATGGGAAACGAGAACTGCCTAAGGATTCTCGCCGAGAAGATCACAAGTTCAATCGAGGATCTTATTCCAATAAAAGTGGTAGAAGTCGACATGGAAGATGACAGAGAGGAACACTTTAGTGATGCCGTGGATAAAGCTTGTAGGATTCTCGGGAAGCTCGATGCTTTTGTGCATTGCTATAGCTATGAAGGTAATTTCCTTGGATCAAACAGTCTATTTTTCATATCCCCCCTCTGCAGTGCTTCTTGTCAGCTTATGTTCTATATGGTGCCTGTTAACTTTGAGCTACAATTCATATATCAGATAACAATGGAAGAGATTGAGGCATTCTTACTTCTCTACGATATACAATAGAAGCAAGAAAATTTGTAGAAATTACCGAGGGAAACATCACTTACAATTACTTTTACTTTTAGTCCACAGCATGTTAATGCAATCTTTTATCGTTAATAGTTAACTAAGATTACTTGGTAGCATTCAAGGAATGATTACTAGGTTTCATCCCAAGATAAATCTGTGTCTTGAAGTCATCAAATGTTGCATGACAGTATACATGGACAATTAGGCTCATCATTAGGAACTGTAACTCAGAAGTAATGGAGAAATCTCACGGCACTTGGCTGCTTGAAACAGGAAAGATGCAAGACCCTTTACAATTAGCTGAAAAGGAGTTCAAGAAAATTGTAAAAATTAACTTTATGGCTCCATGGTTTCTCATAAAGGCTGTTGGACAAAGATTGCGGGATTACGGTTCTGGAGGCTCCATCGTAATGGTCTCTTCTATAATTGGTGCGGAGAGAGGAATTTATCCAGGAGCTGCAGCATATGGCTCATGTTCCGCAGGCATCCAGCAATTGGTTAGAGTAAGTATAAGTATTGTTACATTTTCACTCCTGTCTCCTACCGTACATCTGTTAGCACAAGCTGCAACCAACAGTTTCTTTTTCTTCATCAGTGCATGGAAAATGGGTTGAATTTATGGGCCATGTGTTTCTCGCTTGTTGTTGGGATCTCGTTATGCTCAAATTCCATAGTATTAGGTTTTTCTGCGTGAACTAACATTTGGTCTGGAAAAGAAAAGGTGCGCTGCATTTCCTGTCTAGGGAATGATGAAAAATTTTAATTGAAAAAATTAAAAGTGGGACATACAATAATATATATTCCAGACAGTAAAGCTTGAGATATCCTTCTGAGGTAGTTTGTCGGATCAATTAACCGAACAAAAGTCTTAGACAACTGAGTTTCCTTTAGGTTGGAAGAAATTATCTGATACTAATGCCAATATATCAGAGCAATTGAAAATTGAATATAAATATGGCGTTTGTTGATCCACAGTTCCAATTTAAGTGTTGTTCATTTTTGTTTCAACTTTTTTGTTTTCAGCACACAGCTATGGAGATCGGGAAATACAAGGTCAGGATTAATGCGATAGCAAGAGGTTTGAACCTTGAAGATCAGTACCCTGTCTCCGTGGGAAAGGAAAGAGCAGCAAAGTTGGCCAACGAGGTAGTACCCCTTCAGAGATGGCTTGATGCTAAAGCCGATTTGGCATCAACCGCCATCTATTTAATTAGTGATGGCTCGCGTTACCTGACCGGGACAACCATATTTGTCGACGGAGGACAGTCATTGACAAGACCTCGGATGCGCTCATATATGTAGATGGATGTAACTGGTACTGTCTGTAGGAAGAGAGCAGGAAAGATCAAAGAGAGTGATCTCACAAATGCTGGTTTTGCAGAGGACTGGAACCAGTGTGACTGATAGAGTCCACAAACGAAGTTTTAGCAATTTACTTACCATCAAAGATAGAGAAAGGTCTACATTTAGGCTCATTGTGCCATGGTCCAAGGTATTTTCAGACGGCAAGTACCATCTGGGCCGTTGCACATGTTGCCAATCTGCCTAATAAAGTTTGTCAACAAATCCTGCACCTTTAGTGCCGTAAGATTGCTTGTTAAAGTTTAGGAATTAGAGAATTGAATTCACTTTTAATAATTGGACGCTACAAATTTAATATGAAACTTGATAGTTTTAACACATTTAACTCCAACAATCAGAGGAAATGAGTAGTGACAACCACTCAAGAAAAATTCAAAACTTACACAATTAAAAGCGGAGATTAGTTTATCAATTAAAAAAATACAAAATTGAATTTAAAGATCACCATTTTTAATAATAACAAAAGGAGAAATGGCAATTAACTCCAGAGCGAACCACTTAAAAATAAAAATTATTAGCAAAAAACCAAAATATCTTTTCATATATATATATATATATATATACACGCGTGCGCGCGAAGAGTCGAATAGGAATATAATACTAGCATAGAAAATAGAAGAAATGAAAATTAGGTACAATTTGTTATTAAGTCATTTGATTAAATATGACAACAATAACAATAACTACGTCTCAGTAAGAATCTTGTTGAGATGTAGGATATGGGAAGGTCCAAAAGTATGCAACTTTATCAATAGTTATTAGAGGTTATTTTTGATAAACTCACAGAAAAAAGGATTTTTGGAAACGGTTGAAAGAAAAAAAATAATCAGATACATAAATAAATAACTACATAAATGAAAAAATAATATGAATAAAATAAAAATAAAAATAACTCAAAATAAAATAAAGATAAAAGTAAGTAACTAAATAAGCAGATAAGAAACAAACAAACAAATAAATAAAACAAGCAAACAATTGGAAAAGAAAAGGAAAAGGAAGACGAAATAAATAAATGAAATAACTGAAGGAGAAAATATTACAAACAAAAGCTTTTAAGTTAATTAAAAATACAAGAATCGAAGAAAAATGTTTAAAATTCTAAAGAAGAGAAAGTCCTTTCTATGTAGGATCCTCTAATTGTATCTTAGCTCACCAAAGTTTTCTATCGAGGGCCAAGTCTTTAGTAAACTCTAATAGAGTCATATCATTCCTGATCACTTTGTCTTAATTCTTCTTGGCTCTTCCTCTTCTCTTCTTACAGTCCCTAAGTACAATCTTCTCACATCTTTTCACTAGAGCATTAGAATGTATTCTCTTAACTTGTTCGAACCACCTATGCTTTGTCTTCTTTAATTTACTATCAATTTTACCCACCCTTAACTTATATTTTATTACTACATTTATGATCTTATCTCTTCTTGTAAGGTTGCAATTCTAGTGGAGCATCCTTATCTATGCCACTATTAACTTATGACTATGCACATGTTTAATGAGCCAACATTCTACCCCATAGAGCATAATTGACCTAACTGTTAAACAGTGGAATTTATATTTTAGCTTGAGTGATATCTTATTGTCACATAAACCTCATGAGGTGCCCCTCTTGTCATCTTTACTCTAGTTTTAACACCTTCACACATATCCATAATATCCTGTATATAGGTGACACGAACTCTCTTAGCTCCTAAACACCTCCACATGACTTCCCTCGTTTATTTCATCCACTTAAAGAATGTCATCAGCAAAAAACATACACTAAGGCACATCTCTTTAAATATTCTTGGTAAGCTCATCCATAATTGCTGTAAAATGGAAGTGATTCAAATAGTATCCTTAGTGTAGCTTGATATTAATAAAAAAAATGTTATGTATCTCCTCTTTTCATACTTATTCTAGTCTTAACACCTTTATATATATCTCTAATAACCCATATAAAGGTAACATGAACTCCCTTAGCTTCTAAACATCTTAACATGACTTCTTTAAGTACCCTGCCTTCTCTAAATTAATGAAAACCATATTTAGTCCCCTTTATCTACCCTATAATATTCCATTAATTATCTAAGAAGAAGTATGGCTTCTATCGTGGACCTCCCTTGTAACATCTCATTACCTATGGGAAGGTTAGAATAGTAAATATGAGTGATCAATGAGAGATAAGAAATGCATTTTTCATGCTCATGCATAATATGTTATACACATACACATGAATAGTGAAGTTTTTGCACATGAAAATAATTATACATGCATTCATGAATAATTCCGGGTATAATTGGACTGAGTTGTGATTTTTGGAAATTTTGAGAAATTGAATTTAGTTATATTGAAAATATTATTGATTAGTGGAATTGTAGTATTTTTGAATTTTGGTGAATTTAGGATTTATTTTCGAAATTTATAGAGAATTATGGATTTTTATGAAAAAAAGGGAATAAGGAATCAAAAGATATTTGGAGATAATTGGATTGTAAAGATGGAAGTTAAAGAGTTTAGCTCAAAAGAAACTTGATTAGAGCTTAGAACTTAGGAAAGTGACAAGTGTTAAGTTGCTTTTTATACTTTTGTTAGAAGTAAGTTACTGATATCTGAGAGTTAATAGACTAAGTGATTTTTCTTAAGTTTCCTTCTTCATCGTCACCTTCTTCAAATTTTCTTCCTATACACAGAGTTTTTCATCAAACTCCTTCTAAGGGATTTCTTTGCTATTTATGTCTTCTACCCTATGAAAAACCAGAAGCTTGTCATTTTACACAGTGAAATACGTGATTTGCATAGAGTTTAGGTTTAAAGATAATTGAAGATTTTGGAGTTTTCAACAAGTAAGTAGTGAAAAAATCCTTTAGAGTTGGGAATTTATGAAATAAATTTGATTAATTACTGTCATCTGCATGAAAAATGGAATATACGTGTAATTCATGAATACTGTATTGTTGGGATGAAAATTTTGGTTATAGTGTTAATTTAGTTTTTGATAGATTGTTAGTGATTATATGATGTAAAAATGATTTTGGAGTTAGAAATAGCAATGAAATGGTGTATAGGATTAATGTAGAAGATTAAAGTATGAAAAGGTGATATGTTGCTATGCTCTGTTTCTTCACTGTGCATGTATATATATATGTGTGTGTGTATACGTTAATAGGTGAGAGTTTTAGAGATGATCAAGAAAATAGTTTTTGAGTTGAAAAGTAGTTGTAAAATGATGGTTTAAAAAGGGAATGAGTGTATGAATGAAAGTTGACAAGAAAATAGTGAATGTGAATAAAAGTAGAAAATACAGAGCTTGATAAATGGTGGCAGAGCATGAAGAGTCAACTTTTGATATTTGTTTTTTTTATGATTTCGATGAAATTTGGTCAAATTTGCATTTTTAGAGGTAGTGTGAATTTGTGATGAATGAGTTAAGTGAAATGGAGTAGAGTAAAAATTGAAGTGTTGGATTTTGAAAAATGGAAGTCTGGAAATTTCTCGGAATGAATAGTAAGAGAGTTAAATTTTTGATCTGAAACTTCTATGAATTTACTGTACTGATCTAGATAGATTTTGACAAAATTGTCTTCATGAATGTTGTAGATCTTTCTTTTAGCTTTCCACTGATATAAATTTTGCAAATTTTGAAGTTCTGGATCAAAATTTATGGAGTTTAGAAGTTGTGTTTCGGTGAAGAAGAAGAAGTGGAAATGCACCGTCGTGCTTTGAGTATAGCGAAAATGCACTGTCGTGCGAAATAAAGGGTGATTTGCACCCTCGTGCTTAAGTACGATCGTGCTTTTGAGATTTCTTTTTTTTTAACTGAACAGTCTTGCTTCTTTCAACCATAACTTCTTCTCTAGCTATTTAAATGAATTGATTCTTAAACTAATAGATTCCTAACCCATTTTCTACGTCTCCATAAAAAATTTGTAGCATTCTGAATTGAATTGGAAAATATTGATCAAATGAAAGTGTGGAATCTGTTGGAACAGTGAAAATAGGAATATCTTACTGAACACCCTTCAGTATTTTGATTATATCTAGATCTATAGGATTCCAAATGAGATGATTTTTATTTCAGAGTAAACTAGAGAAATAGGGCTTCATATCATATGAAAAATTCGAATTGTGATTCAGTCTCAAAGATGTTCAATTTCTGGATGGACATTGTGTACAGTAAATTGTTTTTGAATAAGAACAGTCTGAAAATGTTTGAGGTATATCTTCCAAATTATTGAACGAAATTGAGTGATTTTAGTGTCAATGGAAACATAAGACATAGAGAAACACTTTTCTAGAAGAGAATATGACCAAATTACGTCAGTTACACTTTTTGATTGAACGTGAATAGTAGACCCAAAAGGGTGTCTTGGAAACATCTAAAGTGAGTCAATGAGAAATGAATTGTGAATTTAATGGTTTTAATGAGGCCTAAACCTAAGTATAAATTATACGTAGATGAGTTTTGATATGAGAATAATTTGGTGATGAAATTGATAGAAAGATACCCGGGATTGTCATGAACATGCATTGTACATATTTCATTTCATTCATGTGCATTATTAAACACTTATGATTGTACAAATTGTGATCTATGTGTATGTTGTTTGATGTGGAGGAGCAATTGGAACGTCAACCTCCAGACGTTGCCAGAACTTTTAGGCATTAGCTTCAGGAGTAATTGGTGAGTAACCTAGATGGTCTCACTTAATTACTTGTTTGCTTAATTTCTGTTTTGAATTGATTGAATGAATGCGGCTTGATTGTTGATTCCAGATAGAAGGTCCGATGACTGTGAAATATGGAATGTATATTGAAGTGCTGCTTGAATGTTAATGTGAAGAACTAAATGTGTTATGATATGATTGATTGAAAATGTGAGATGCATTCCATACATGAATGCATGATCAGATAATGACAGTTGTGACCAGAGTAGCCACCGATCAGAGGTTAAAGCTCAACGTGTGTAAAGAGCCTCGAGCTCAGACAATGATTAAGAGCCTAAGGCTCACTATGTATAATGAGCCCTGTATCCTCATCGGATAAGGGACAATTAGTAATGAGCCTGATATCTAAAATGGATACGAGACAGTTCAGGCACTCGGTCACAACAACGTAACAATTGGAAAAGTATCTCATAAGCATTCCATATGCATTTTGATCAGTATTTTGATTGATTAAAATGCAAAATTTTGCCTATGCTTAAGGGAAAATGTGATACTGATGTAAAGTGCAACTTTGTGAAATATTTGTTATGTGAAATGATGTGTTGCATAAATTGAGTGAATCATTAATGATGGTTACCTCACTGAGTTCGCAAAACTCACCAAAATTGCAATATTGTCTTTTCAGAACTGAGAGACGACTCTAGCTACTGAGAGGCTCTACCAGCTGTGTAGATTATGTTTTGGCAAAAGAAGTCATGGCTCAAAGGTCGGTCAGCTAGATTTTAGGAACAGATTAGATAGACTTTGTATATTTTCCTCTTTAATGTAGTACTTTTGTACTAGGTTTTGATGATGTACATATTGTAAGTGTTGAAAGATACAATGTATACTTTCAGTTTTGTGAAGTGAAATGAGGAAAAAACTGGTTTTAAAATATTATGATTGTCTTATGATGCTTTATAAGTGAATAATGATATGATGCCATGTGAAGTGAATGTAGTGATCGAATGTAGCTCGTCCTTATCGTAGGATATGTACCGGAATGACCTCTTGGTGTGTACCCTATGGTAAGGGGGCGCTAAGCTTGAGCATCTCCATATTATTGCCAGTTAGTAATATGTCATCAACATACAAAGTGAAAAACAAAATTCCACTTGTTGTTCTATTGACATACACGCAATGGTCTCCTGAAACCATGACTAAGCCAAAAGAAGTAATGGTTTCATGGAATTTGAAATACCACGATCTAGAAGACTGTTTGAGACCATATATGGATCTTTTAAGATGACTGATCGCGGCTCGTCGTTCGATCCTAAAATCGATCCTTGAAAATCGGTCAAAAATAATTTATACCAAGGATTGCAGTATAGGATGCAACCTCGGGTCGTCTCACTTAATCGGAACCTAATGAAATGGACCTAAGCTAGCTTATATGTCATAAGATGCAAGTGAAATTAGCAAGGAAAAATGGGGGGTTTTGATTATGAAAATGATAAAGAACTAAAATGCAATGCAAACAAAAGCATGTAAAAAGTATTTTTGGGTTTTTGAAAAGGAAAATGAAAAGATTAAAACAAAAGATAGAATCCCCTTGAAAATGAGCTTTGGCTATCACAGTTCAAAACTAAGTGTGAATGGAAAACCTTAAAGAACTATCTTTAAGTCCAGGGTCTTGATCGATGGACTCCTGTCACTCTCGACTCCATTTCTCAAAACCCCATTAGGTGCTCTTGAGCCCTAGAACCTTAAAGGATTCTTTAAGTCCGGGATCTTGATCAAGGAACCCCATTGCTCAAGATCCCGTTAAGCGCATCTTAGTGTGTGTGCGGATGGAATTAGAAATCACCAAGTTTGAATGGGAAACCTTAAAGGGCTATCTTTAAGTCCAGGGTTTTGATCAATGGACTCCTGTCACTCCCGACTCCATTTCTCTAGACCCCATTGAGTGCTCTTGAGCCTCAGAACATTAAAGGACTCTTTAAGTCCAAGGTTTTAATCAAGGGACCCCATTGCTTAAAACCTTGTTAAAAACATCTTAGTGTGTGCGGTGGATTTGCCAATGCAAATGGTCAAATGAAACCTAGCATCAACTAAATATCAAGCACAAC
>JAOTAW010000007.1:5116153-5133882 GCA_025629945.1 Erythroxylum savannarum | reverse complement strand
AAATTTAAGATTTGATTTCAGGGTTTAATATGTTGGAAGCTAGGTTTGGTTTGTTGGAATTTAGTGAGGAACACAAACAATGGATAGTAGGAAATTAAGAATCACTCATTGGGTCTAAGATCACGCTTAGAAGAAAGAACTGCAGCTTTTAGTTGAAAACTTAAGTTTGTAGAAAAATTTCAGATTGTTTATTCTTTGAAAGGCTGACTACACATATATATAGAATTCTTAACACTCTTATTCTTGTAGGAAAGAGTTCCTAACAAATTTAATCCTATTTAAATAAAAATTCTATAAATTATAAGCAATTAGGATAATGTATGTAAAACAGAATAACATATAACCACTACTTCCTATCTAATAAGGAATCCTAACATAATCTAAATTTCAGCCCTTATTTTTTGTTATCGACTCATTTTCCAATCCTCATCTCACTAAATTAAGGTTTGTGGTTGACTAATTTTTTCTCTTTTATTTCTTCTATATGCTTTAAGCTCTTTTGCATTAGTAGGTCTTTATATCTGAACTATGTAAATGTGTGTTTATGTTGGTCTTCTTTATTTTTGTTTCATATTTCAAGAGAAATCAATTGCCTCTATAAGCCTAATTGTTAGGGAATCTATTCCTTAATGTGTGCAGCATATAGGCGACTTTAATTTTCCAAGGTTAGCAGATTTTGGGGCAGCAATATCTGGTGCAAACAAATTGCAATGTCAAAAAGTTCTTGAAGAGCTAGATGTAAGTTGTAGCAACATTCTTATGTGATGCATGCTTTAAGCTGTTCTTCCTATGATCCTTTGGGTAGTTAAAAATAAGCTTTTGCAGTATCTTGTTTGATATTGTACATTGATGAGATAGGTGTATAAACGTTTGAAGCTCACACTAGAGTTGGTGAAAAAAGAAATGGAAATTACCAAGATTCAGGTATCCTTGTTACTTCTATTATAAAAATGAGCATTGTCAATGTATTGAATTTCATTGTTTATTTATTTAGTTTTTTATATAATTAGGAATCAATTGCAAAAGCAATTGAAGAAAAGATAAGTGGAGAGCAACGCCGCTACTTATTGAATGAGCAATTGAAGGCTATAAAAAAGGTAATTGGACCCTGTTTTCAATTGTATCATCTTATGTTTAGGTTTCCATTCCCATTGGAAGTCTAAATCACAAATGAAATTAGAATCTAACTAGTCCAAGTTCATGAAGATTTCATGTGAATGCTAAAGTTTGCATTGGTAATGACTTGAGGTTAAATATCACTTGTTCAGGAACTAGGGCTGGAGACAGATGACAAGACAGCTCTTTCTGGTTAGACTCTGCTTTGATTAACTTGTCTTTGACTCAGACTATTGCTAATTGGATCTTATTGACTACAAGACTTGTTTGTTTTGGTAACACTGAGTTGTTTATGGAAGATTGCTAGAAATGATGAAGTTTTAGCATACTAAATTTCCAAGAAATACATTAACTATATTGGCATATAAAACAGTTTTGATGCTCAGCAATTCTTGAGTGAGTTGACCTTTTGATTAATAATATCAATTCCATACCTCAAAAAGTGTAATCTACGCTTTAGAGAGTTAGATTCAACCAAAATTTGAAGTTAATACCCAATTATCCATAGTCTGGAATTATTAGTTACATGTAAATGAAAATAATATGTTATAACAGTGATTTTGGTTTCCCTTTAATTGAGTTTGAATTAATGTTTGGAACTTTGTATTTACTAATGAAAATAACTTATAAGGTTAAATTCATTGAACCCTTTTGGTTCGGTATATTATCAATGTACTCCCTAATTTTTTAACAATATCAATAACCCCCCTATAGTTTTGGTTTTATAACGCTCATCCTGCTTGTCGTCAACTTCCGTTAAAAACTTTAACTGCAAATTTCGAAACAATGTCATGTAGTGCCATATATCATAAAGTTTTGGAGTTTTCAATTAGGGTTTTAAACAGAAGTTGACTGCAAGGAGAACAGGTGTTATAAAACCAAAATTATAGAGAGATTAATAGTTTTCAAAAGTCAGGGGATAGATTGATAGTATGTTAAATCACAGAGGGGGTCAGTGAATGTAACTCTTAACTTATAACTAGAGTTGTATTGACTAACCACCCCAAAGACATTAGTAGTCGTACTGTGTGATTGAAAGCACCAAGTATGAGATGACTTCTCGAGGAAAGAGGACTTGGCAATTGAATTGTATAGATGTACCAAGGACTTAGACTTGAGGGTTAGAATGCTTGCTGCCTATTTAATTTGCTTAATCTAGCTGATTTAAATTGCTGCTTTATCATGTCTAATTTCTGTTGTGCTCCTGCATTCACTTTGACTAAAGGAAACATTACAAGTCTGACTTTGTTGTGTGTACTATCAATATTTTATATCGCCTTGCTCAGCAAAGTTTAGGGAAAGGATTGAGCCAAGGAAGGAGAAAATCCCATCTCAAGTTTTGCAAGTTATGGAAGAAGAGCTCACAAAATTGCAGCTTTTAGAGGCTAGTTCAAGTGAATTTAATGTAACTCGAAACTATTTGGATTGGTTGACTGCTTTGCCTTGGGGAGATTACAGGTATGTGTCTTCTCTTGTTATCCTTCTGTTAGGTTGCATTCATCCTGTTCTGTTATTGTGTCTCTTCATTATTCCTTGTTTCCCCCCTCAGTTCTCTATTCCTTCCCCTGAAGTTTCCCATCCTTGAATTTCCAGTAGTAGGACTTGTCCTACATGTGGTCTATTGCATATCTTAGCAGTATCCATTTGATAAAGCTGCTATGATAATAGAAAATCATCTCATAATAGTCTGTACTATGTCCGTTCTTGAGATAACCAGATTACTGCTGGTGTAACTTTCTCATTTAATTTTTATCTTTAATTTTCTGCAGTGATGAAAATTTTGACGTCTTTCGAGCTAAAAACATTCTAGATGAAGACCATTATGGATTGACTGATGTTAAGGAGAGGATATTGGAATTTATTGCTGTTGGAAAACTGAGAGGAATATCACAAGGTTTGTTGGATGTCTTGAAGATGTGAATGATGATTGCGTTTTCTCTTTGCATCTATCTACTTGTATACATCATTGTTGACCCATCGCAAAAAAAGTTCTCATTTCCATTAATGTATTACAGGTAAAATCATTTGTCTTTCGGGCCCGCCTGGAGTTGGCAAAACTAGCATTGGTCGTTCAATTGCACATGCTTTGAATCGGAAATTTTTTCGGTTTTCTGTAGGAGGATTATCAGATGTTGCTGAAATTAAGGTATTAAAGCATTTTTTGTAAAAAATGAATTAAGTAGTCATATGAAACAATATACGCGCATTGCTCACGGAGTCAAGTCACATGTAGGGGCATCGTAGAACCTATATTGGTGCAATGCCAGGAAAGATGGTCCAATGCCTCAAAAATGTGGGAACCGCTAATCCTCTTGTTCTGATCGATGAGATTGACAAGGTACATATTGGAACTTTTAGTTTCTTATTCTAAAAGTATTTTCTTTCCCAACTATTTTCTTTTAACTTAGGGTACGAAGAAAGAAAAAGAAAAATTCTGTTGCAGTTCTGAATGGTTTATTTGATTTATAATTCTTGCGTCTAAACCTTCGTTGATTTAGGATGGTTCTGCTAATGTTATTTCTCTCTCCCTCATGCAACAAATTTGTATGCCTGTTATTCTAGCGGTGATTTTGTTTTTTATAATTATGCTGCACATAATGTCAGCTGGGAAGAGGGCATGCTGGTGATCCTGCAAGTGCTTTGTTGGAGCTTCTTGATCCAGAGCAAAATGCAAATTTTCTGGACCACTATCTCGATGTTCCAATTGATCTATCAAAGGTTTGCTAAGATGTTGACTTCCAGGCATGCTAATTATTATGTCTTTGGTTACATGGTTTTGTTTTAGATTTACCTTTTATTCTATGACTTGAAGATTCATCCTTTGGACATTTTATTGCAGGTTCTGTTTGTTTGCACAGCAAATGTCGTGGACATGATACCCGGCCCCCTATTAGACAGAATGGAGGTAGTTGCGATTGCTGGTTATATCACTGACGAGAAATTGCACATTGCAAGAGATTTTCTGGAGAAGTCTACACGTGAAGCATGTGGAATTAAGCCTGAACAGGTCAGTCACTTCTTTGTAGCACTCTGTCTCCTACCTACCTATTTTATTCCGCCATCTTGCTCACAAGTGTGAGGAATAACAATGAATATAAATAGTGAGAAACTGTCCTGTAGTCTGTGACATGATCTTGTATGGATGTTTGTTCTGTAACTGCAAATAGTACCTTCTTGTTGCTTGTAATAGTGATGGATATATCTCTCTGTGATAGAACATTGACAATGTAATCTATTCCAGGTTGAAGTGACTGAAGCTGCTCTTCTTGAACTTGTAGAGAATTACTGTCGAGAAGCAGGAGTTAGGAACCTTCAAAAGCAAATAGAAAAAATTTATCGCAAGGTTCTTTTCTTTTCTAAACATTTGTGTGCTGTGCATCGAGTTGATTTATCAGGGTATAGGTAGGGAGATATTCCATTGGTTCAAGGATTGTGCATTTTGCATAGATTTTGTATCCAAGAAAATGTAAGTTTCGTAGGTATAAACATGCATAAAATAGGACATTTGACGTGGATTGATTCTTAATTTGTATGATTGCACAGATAGCATTGAAACTTGTTCGACAAGGAGTGATAAGTGAATCTTCAGCCTCAGGAGATCATGTTGGCAAACAAAATGAAGAAAAAGCAGTTGTAATCTCCGGAGCATCAGTGGAGGACAGTAGCAGTGACAAAATTGAGGAAACCTCTGTAGAAGCTGAGGTTGTACAGATGGATCACCCGTCTGATCAAAGCCAGGGTCCAATAGATGAACCTGGTGATTCTAAGGTATGTTAAAATATTTTCATAACTGTTGTTTGGAGTTTCTTTCATCAAGGTAGAATATTCTCTTCCCTTTTCTATAATTTTTTGAATGATTGTCTAAAAACATGGATGCTTTCAGGAATTTGACATGGTATTTAGTTAAAATTAAGTATAATGTTTTTGGAACAAGGACGAAGTGATTGCATGATTGCATCTTTGGGAACTTTGTGAAACCAATTTAAACAATTTTCACCGTTGTTGGATTAGCAATCTTCAAAGTGTGAAATATATGATTAACACTTTTACATGTTTGATAAAAATATTTAAAATTTTGACAGGGTGCAAAAGAACCTGAGGAGATTGAGGCGAATGAAGCAACTAATGCAGTTGAAAAGGTTTTGGTTGACACACCAAACCTAGCTGATTTTGTTGGGAAACCAGTTTTCCATGCAGAGCGCATTTATGAGCAGACTCCTGTGGGAGTTGTGATGGGTCTTGCTTGGACTGCAATGGGGGGTTCCACCTTGTATATAGAAACCACTCATATCGAGCAAGGAGAGGATAAAGGTTCGCTACATCTTACCGGTCAACTTGGAGAAGTTATGAAAGAAAGTGCCCAAATTGCTCACACTGTTGCCAGAGCGATATTGCTTGAAAAGGATCCTGAGAACCCCTTCTTTGCCAAATCCAGGTTACATCTCCATGTTCCTGCAGGGGCTACTCCAAAGGATGGGCCCAGTGCTGGTTGCACCATGATTACTTCCTTGCTCTCATTAGCCATGAGGAAGCCTGTGCAGAAAGATCTAGCAATGACTGGGGAAGTTACACTAACTGGGAAAATCCTTCCCATTGGCGGGGTACATAAAACTATCTGTTCAACCTCTATTGTTCTCCTCTTTAGTAACTAAACCATTTATTTAGCACCATCTAACTCGGTGCTTATGTGTGATATTTCGTCTCTTACCATTTGCAAAATGCGAGAAGGATTTCATCTTTCTTCTTTTGCTAGACTTATTGTTTCTGTGAAGCGACTTGCATTGCTGGCCATATATATATATATATCACTTAGAAAGCTTCATAATTAGAATATCTTAAAACTCGTTCTCTCATCTTAGTTGTAATGCCCTTGATCATTTCTTTAGATTTGCATTTCAAAAACTTACAAATGCTTGTCTTTGTTATACACAGGTGAAGGAGAAAACAATAGCAGCAAGGAGGAGCGAGGTGAAGACTATCATATTTCCCTCAGCGAACAAGAGGGATTATGATGAGCTTGCACCAAATGTCAAAGAAGGCCTTGAAGTCCACTTTGTTGATGATTACAGTCAGATATTTGATTTAGCCTTCGGCTATGACAAGAGTCAAGACAAATGAGCCACCTTCTTCCTCGTGCTTTTTTGAGATATTCTTTGCGGCTCTCACCTGCAGCCTGTCCAGTTTTGTACTATGATCAGTTAGATCTATTTAGGTCTTAACAATACACCTGAAGTTAATTGTCTTATTGGGCACCACCCGAATACCAAGGAGATGATACACCATTGTTTCTTCATTTATTTCATTAATATATACGAAAACTAACCCTTTGTAAGAAATGTAATTTCCATTTTAAGGTCATTAAATATATGTACTCATGCTTGCAAAAGAACGACTTATATTTTAGTGGCTTCAGCTTGTGTTTTATCCTCATCCTTGGATTGACAATTTGCAAGTTACTGATACAGCCTTTATGTTGTCTTTTTCCTTTTTGTTTTTGGTTCAACACCAAGCTCTTCAATCATGAAGTGAAGTAGGGATTTAGCAATGATCATTTCGGTGCAGAAATGGACTACATTTTAACAGTGCCTTTGAAGCTAAACAACTAGAGCTTTTGGTTCTTCGGATTCAGTTTCAGAGGTCTAGAGTTTAAGTCCGCAGAAGGGAAGAAAAAAAAAAAATCAGTTGCAGCACGCCTGTGAAGAATTTATTGATCGTCCTACCACAATCAGTCCCTCGTTTCACAAGATTGTTCAATGTACTAAAGGCAAAAAATCCAAGGCCATAATGATAAACAGAAGGGACTCAACAGCCTTACTTTCTGTGTGGAAAGCAAGCTGCAAATCCCATACGATTAACAATCATTGGGGCGGTTGTCAAGTGGGTTGTTGGTGATTTGAAAGTTGATTCCTTGGCTTTGGTAGCCACCGCACCACCACCCAGTGGTTTGACATGGGGAGACCTCTTATCCATTATAATTTGGAGGAGGCTGCAAACCAGTTTTTGATTGATATCAACGATCACTCAGCTTTGAGTGCGTCATACTTAATTTCTTTTGTGGAGGAAATGGTTTTCACAAATTCACTAAACAAATCCATAAATGTGGATCGAATCAAATGGCTTGCTTTAATCTTATACTACAGGGATGTGGATACAATATCTCCTCATAATCAACCTATGATTTGCTTGCCTTTATAAACACAAGTTTGAAGATCCCACCAAGATTGCATACTTCGTATCGATCTCAAATACCCATGTGAGTTTTTCATAGATATCCGATCATGAAATTCCCACTAGTCAGCAATGGATAAGACTTGAGAATGAAATGATCAAAAGCAAGATTTGGAGGGACCATATTGGGTCACAATTCCACCAAAGAACATTTAATACCCAAGAGAATAGGTCAATTCAAACCATACGTATACCTTGTCATGAAATGGCCGCTTCCAACCATCACCATCTGGACTTTGTGCTTTCTCATAAGAAAAGTATGATTAGGTCACTGTTATTTTTTTAGTCAAAAAGCATGGACACCTCTATTTTCTTTCCCACGAAATGGTAGCTAAGTACGAAGTGAGACCAGTAATATGTAAGCCACCTTTGTTTACCTACACACAGGCAAGACCGCTAATGATAGTTTTAGATTTTGCCTGAATTAAACTGATTTTCGTTAGTTTAGTAACCAACCGTGGCTTTTTCTATTTTTGATATGAATACTTATAAGAATAAGGCTGCGTACTATAAGACATCTCCGGACTACTTTGTTACGGGATTTGAGGGGTAACAGGAAATGGGCACATGCACATATTTGATGTCAGTGGATTTAGACTTTTCTATTCAAGTTGCTTTTTGCACGGACAATTAGCCTATGCCACATCATCTAACACTTGTCAATCTCACGTCCTAATTCCTAAAAGAGGTGTGCAGTCACCTTTTGGTAAAAAGATGCCTCAAACTTCCAAAACCATTCAACTAAATTAATATGTACATTATGTGTCATTGGATATATCAAGAGATATGTACATTAACCATTTTGTTCGGGACGATTGTCTTTTTATTAAATTATTTGTAAATGTTGAAGAAAGTTAACTATATACAAATTATGTTACTAATAAAAATGATTATCAAGCTAGTTATAAGGATATAAAATATCTTTAAAATATAATCAACCTTATTTTAGGATTACAAAAATTTAGTTACAAATCATATTTCTCATACGTGGGTGAATAATTATTCCCCATGTACAAGTTGGATATAACATTCTTAAAAATTTGAACCAATTAACCCTTTGGTAAGCACATTAGCATTTGTAGCCATATAAAGTATGTGAATCCCGACATTTTCTAGTTTTTCTTTTATGAATTATTTGTCAACTTCGATGTGCATCATTTGATCATATTATACTAGATTATAAGCTATACCAATCATATATTTATTAGTTCATTGGTCTTATTAGGTCATTCCACATCATCTTTAAATCTTTTAAGATCATTTTCAACTTAAATAGTTTTCATACATATTGAGTCATTGGTTGAAATTATGCCTCTATACCAGATTGTGTTACCTTATTTTACTTCTTACTTTTCCATGTCACAGGATTCCTACTAACAAAGGTGTAATATACTGAAGTTGATCTCCTGTCAATAATTAATCTTACATAATCAACATTAATATATATTCCAAGTACTAGACATCCATGTCTATTAAACATAATACCTGTTTTTGGTATCCCTTTGAGATTCTACAATACTTGATGGACTATATGTAAATGAACTTTTTTTAGACTATACATGAATTAACTCATCACATTCAATAATTAAGGAGGACAATAGAAAAACGATTTCCCTTGGAACCCTAACTGTGTCGTTGCTAGTTTCTTTGCTTGGTCATGGCTGACAATCTTATCGGCGATGCCCATCCACCAACACCTCCAAATCCTCCTTCTTTCCTTCAAGTACTCACGACACCTCCAGCTACCACGTCTACAACAAATAACTCTGTTTTGCAATAGCCAACAATCATCAAACACCATGGTGAGCCATCAAATTTTATTTCCAAAAGCAATTGTAGATAAGATGTTCCTCCCATTCCGTTTTGCATTTGTTGGCAAATTTTCCTCGGGCAAACCCGGATTGGATGTAATTCGAAATTTTTTTGTGTTTTAGGATATCAAAACCACAGTCGGATTACTCAACTCTTGCCAAATTATTTTGAAGATGGATATTGAATCAGATTTTCATCGAGTATATTCACGTGGAATTTGGTACATTGATGGAAAACCAATGTGAGTTTTTAAATGGACTATGGACTCCTACTTTTTATGCTGATCGTGAATACTTGGTGGTTCCAATTTGATTTACTTTGCCCAAATTGCTAATTCAATTTATGACAAAAGAAGCTTTGTTTAATAATGCAAAAAAATTTGGCCAGCCCTTTCAATTAGATTCAACTATAGCTAATTTTAGAAGACCCAACATAGCTAAGCTACAAGTAGAGGTCGATTTGATGAAGCCAATCCCTATGCGTTTATGGATACAGATAAAAGAATAGATAGGTTTCTAGCGAAAAATAGAACCAAATGAAGAGATACCATCATATTGTATACATTGTTGGCATGTTGACACTCTGAGGATATCTGTCATGTCAAATATCCAGAATTAAACGCTATCGCAAAACCAGTAAAGTCAGTGACTTCTAAGAAGGTTTATCAACCAAAAACAGTGCAGATGCAACTTGAAAAAGAAATCAACACGTCTATTGCTAAGGCTCCTACTTTGGAAGTGGACATTGGTAAATATAAATCTGGACTATTACAAAAGAAATTCTCCTTTATTGTAAACCAACAGCCTAAAGGCTTGATAACAGGAGATTATTTAATTGACATACAAAAATCAGCAGCTGAAGTGATTCATGATCCTTTGATTACCAAATAAAACCATCAAGCAGATGAAACAGAGTTAGTTATATTTTCAGAACTTTAAGGTATAGATTGGCTTAAACGATTGCATTAAACACATGAATTTCCTATTTTTTTCTTGGGATCAGCGACTAAAGCCTAATGCATTACAAAGAAGTGTTTCTGATATTGATCAACATATACTTCCGAAACTCCCAAAGGATGAGATGATTCAAAGTTTCAAACAATTTAGTAGTGAATATGACGACAAGATGTCAATGTATGATACACAATCAAAAACAATAAAAGAATCTAGAAAGAGAAGACTTCAAAAATTATTTCGACCTGCCCAAGACCATTTTAACAAGATCATTAGCTTCCACCTAATTAGCTCATCTAAATGACAATGACAACAATGTTGTTCTGGAACATTAGAGGAGTAGGATCACCACAATTACTATGTCGTCTCAAAAAATTACAAAAGCTTCATCAGCCCTCTTTGATTGCCCCTATGGAACCAATGGTTCCTCCTGATAAGTTGAATTTTTTGAAAGTTGTTTTAGACTATCATGAAGCTACCTTCAACGTTAATAATAAAATTTGGGTTATATGGAAGTTTTCTTATGCTGCTACAATCATTCAAAGTCATGAGCAATTTATCCATATGGAGTTGATAGATCAGACATCATTGGAGTCTTTATATATAACAACAATATATGCTAAATGTAGTAGAAAAGATCTGATTACCCTATGGCCTGACTTATAACGTATTGTAGAAGATAAGAATGACATATTATGGATGTTCGAACCTGATTTTAATGTTATCTCTAATATTGATGAACATATAGGGAGTTCTATGCCACACCAAGGAACTATGGATGATTTCAAAAATTTTCTTCATATAGTAGCAACTTATGATCTTCCATTTGAGGGCTCTTTACATACATGGGTGGGAACTAAACCTCAAGGATATGTATGGAAGTGGCTTCATTGTCTCCTCTATAACATTCCATGGATCACAAGATTCTTAGATAGTAAAGTGAAAATCTTTAACCGAGCTACCTCTTACCATAGTCCTCTGATATGTGAATTTAATCGGCCAACATTATAGCATAAAACAGGTAGTTTTAATTTTCAGAAAATGTGAATATGTAAACTTGACTTTTTAAGCTTAAATGAAGCCAATTGGAAGCAAGAAGTAGGAAGCTATAAGATGTTTGGTCTAATGAAAAAGCTTACAAGATTAAAACGTTGTTTAAGGCAATATAATTGGAATCACTTTGGGGATGTGCAACATAATATGGAAATAGCAAAAAAATGTTATAAAGAAGCGGAAGATTTTTTTTATAAGAATCCATCGAATGAAGCTCATCTTTAAATGAAGAAGGCACATGCTGAATATATGAAAGACATTATTGGAGGAAGAGGTTTTTTGGAAACAAAAATCAGGAATAAGATGGCTCAAAGAAGGAGACTTCAATTCCAAATTTTTTCATGCTTATATAGCAACTAAGCATGCAAGATTGATAATAAATAAAATAAAAAATGATGAAGGTGTATGGTTGGAAACGCAAGAGCAGTTGTCTAATGAAGCTAATAGATTTTTTTACGAAACTATTAACTTCAGAAGTGCATGCAGATATTTAGCATGCTCAAAAATTTTGAAAATGGATGCCAACATTGATTTCGCATGATGAAAAAACTGAGTTATTAAAGCCAATCAGTTTGGAGGAAGTAAAGGTTGCAATCTTTGATCTTAATTTTGATAATGTAGCTGGTTTTGAGGGTTTCTCTAGATATTTTTTTTGTCATTGCTGGGATATTGTTGCTTCGGACATGTACCCTACAGTTCAAGAAATTTTCTTGGGTGTACCTATGGAATGGGATCAACAACAATAACGTTTCTTTGAAGAAAGATAATCCTTCCACATTCTCTGATTTTCGCCTTATTAGCCTATGCACTTTCGCCAATAAAATATTAACCAAGGTTTTGGCTAAGAGAATAAAGCCTTTCTTACCTAAATTAATTTATGCTGAATAAATAACATTTTCATCTGGTAGAGATATATCGGATAATATGTTGTTGGCACAAGAAATCATTCAATTCATTGACAGAAGAATAAGAGGTCATAACGTGGTTTTTAAACTGGATATGATGAAGTACTTTGATAGAGTTTTATGGTTTTTCTTGGAACAACTACTCAGGAAGCTATGATTCGATGATCATTTTGGAAACTTGATTCTAAATAACTTAAAAGGAGCTTGGTTTTCAGTTTTGATCAATGGACAAGCTAGTGACCAATTCAAAGCAACAAGAGGAATTAAATAAGGTGATCTCACATCGCCTTATTTATAAATACTGGTCTTCGAAGCACTTTCTAAAGGTTTAAATGCGTTGGTAGCAGAAGGAAAGATAAAGTATTATGCATTATCACAAGGTAGTATTCCCATCACGCACTTGAGTTTTGTAGATGGTGTAATTATTTTCACCAAAGGGAATCGACGATCTCTTATTGCTTTGATGAGTAAGTGGATAAAAAATAAACATGGCTAAAAGTTTTTATATTGCTTCGAAGCATATGAGCTAATCTCACTCACATTTACTTACGATTATCACCAAAATTCAAAGGGACTAGCTGCATTTCCAGTACTTAGGTTGTATGTTGTTTAAGGGCCGACCAAAACTATCCTATGTTTAGCACATAATAGATAAAATTGATTCGAGATTAAATGGTTGTTATCAAATACTTCTTTCTCCAGCTGGTTGAATGATTCTCATTAAACATTTCTTGTCTGCAATTCCATTATATGATCTTTCTGCTTTTCAGTTGCCCAAAACAATCATTCACTAAATAGAACAATGATTTGCTAGATTTTTTTTGGGACATACAGAAAAAAAAGACATTGGCAGAATTAAAGAAGCCTTACTCTTGCAAAAGATAAAAATGGACTAGGATTTTATTCACTAACTAATTTGGATCAAGTAGCTGCTTGTAAATTATGGTGAAAGCTACATCAAGGCAAATATCTTTAGGCAAAAATGTTAAAGACTCGACCACAGGGAATACAGAAAAGTTGGCATTGGAAATGCCTTCGACAAATTTATGATTTTTTTGTAGCTTATATTAAAATCAAAATAGTAAATAGATCGAGCTCTTTTTGGTGGGATAATTAGTCAGGCAAAGTATGTTGCATTCATATTATGAAGGACCAGATGAGCTACCATATAGTTTTACTTTAACCGACTTTTTTAACAATGTTCATATGAATCTTGATAGTGTTAAACATCTTCTATCTTTAGAAATTGTTGAATATTTAATAACTTCTCAACTAGTCTTTAGGGAAGGCCGAGATTAGATTATATGGATTCCAACATCTTCTGGACAGTTCACCTTCAAATTAGCTCAAGAGAAGGGCAAAATAAGGTCTAACCAAAAACATCAACTGCGGTATATATATGGAATGCCAGAATACCTTCGAAGCTATCTATTTTTCTCCAGTGAATGCCAAACGGTTTGCTCCTAGTACAGGAAAATCTCAAATAGCTAGGCTTTGCAATGGTCTTTAGATGTTGTTTCTGTGAAAATCTAGAAGATATAGAACTTGTCCTTTTTTCTCGAAATATAACATTCCAAGTGTGGTCTTACTTTGAAGAGAAAATGCACATAAGAAAAGTTGATCTGAATATTGGATTATTTTAAACTTTGGATATCTGGTGGCAAAATGAAATGCCTCCTAATGCAACAACTAAAATATGTAGACTTCTACTTTTTTTCTTACATTGGAATTTGTGGTGTATTAGAAAGAAAACATTTTTCGAAGGTCAACACTCTATGGCAAGTTCAGCGATACAACTTGTTAATAAACAATTGTATCATGTTAGTATCATTAAGGCCATGTTTGGTTAATAGCTTTTCAGCTATTTTTTGACTATTTGGCTTAAATTAGTTGTTTGACCCATATCAATAAGCTCTTTATATGTTTGGTGAGGAGCTGATTGGGTTGGTTGATTCAATCCAACCAGTTATTTTTTCACCAGCTCCTTTACTAGAGCATTTGAAGATAAGCTGATTGATTTATGTCAGTATTGCGCCTCTTTGCTCTTTGCTCTTGGTCTTTTCCATCTTCTTCTTTGTGTTTGACATACAGATTTTGAAGATTATGATCAAAGCTTTTGCTGATAATCCTAAGGTTTACATCTTGCTCCATCTTTCTCACACTCACCAAACATCCATACTCAGCTTCTAATCTTATGATCTTTTTGGCATTTAAGAATCTTATGTAAACGGGGCAAGAGAACTACACACCTCATAAGAGAGCCAGCGGCGGCGGCGGAGGAGCAGGCTTACCCACGACCACCGCCAACCTAGGTGAAGATCCCACAACTGTTGGGATTTCTCTAAGTTTTAAGGAAACGATAGGACCATACTTCTCTGCTAAGCGTTGAAGAGACACATAAGGCATGGAGCTAAGCTGGTGGAGGTTTCTAATGAAGGGTAGCTTTGGAGGGCTCGGTGGATAATTTAGCTTTCGCTTCTTGAAGACAAACTTTAGGGATATTACTGCTAGTAACAAAAAGGATGAGGAAAGGTAGAAAAGTCTCGAACTTTGCTTCAACAACTGAAGGAGAGCCATCGGTGTTTCTTTCTTCTAACAGGCCGTGCGTGTTGTTGGAATATCAATGTATATGTAATATCAAAGCAACTTATAATGCATGTTTTATATGGATGTCCTGATTTCATTAATTTATAGAAAAATCTGTTGCATCTTTCCAAATCTCAAAGTTGATTGCTTTTTGCGAGGAATCAACATCTTTTTCTAAGTTCTTGGAATGGATGAATTACGAGGGACAAATTTGGATTATTATTCTAGTAATGGATTTGAGTTATTATTATTATTATTATTATTATTATTATTATTATTATATGTTCTATGTTTTTTTATTAGAGTTATAAACTTAATTTTTGTAGAATTAAGTATCTAAAATCTAAATTACTATAACAATATTCAACGAAACACTAAGATATATAATATTCATGCCCCTATAAATTTTTTTAAAGTCATGTCTTCATAAGTTATGTTACACATAAATAGCTACTAATTTTACCAAACATCAAATGACAAACAACTAATGCAATCTGCTGGTCAAATCAGCTGATATAATTAACTATTAGTTAACAGCTAATGCAATCAGCTGATTGTCAAACAGGGTCAATGTCAGTTTATAGTTGTGAGTGATTGTAACTTAAAGTTCCTTACATGCCTAGATAGGGGGAGTTTTATTGCATTACAATGAAAAGGGTGGTGATTTAATCTTGTGTGAGAAGCCTACAAGAGATTTATTGACGTAGGGACACCAAACTTGTTAAGGAGGATGAGGGTAATATAGAGATGGCAACGAATTGAGTCGAGTAGTTTCAATCCTGAGCCTAACTCGAAAATTAGTATTTGACTGTGATCAGGCCTAGGACACACAACCTGAACCCAAGTTAGCTCAGAGTTGGATAGTCCGAAGGCCAATTAAGCTCAAGCCTGATCTCATTATAGGAATGTTTAGAATTCCTAATAATTACGAGTTCCCATTATGAAAAAAGAGAAAAGTAGAGGTATGCCATGGAGCAAAGTTCAAATTGGCTATGGAGGACAATAGGGACATCATATTAAATGCTACTTTGATCATTGCCAGCTCTGGCATTGCATCTGGTCCAACATAATCTTAATTGCCGTATTAAATGAATATATAAGGACGCTTGTCTGGGTTCTATAAGTACACATATAAATAAATATATAATTTTAATAAAAGTGAATATCCAGTGGGAAAAGAGAAGCATTAATGGACCATTTATTTTTCATAAATATCATATATTTGATTTTTTTAGCTGTCACTGTTTGATATACCATAAATGCCAATGCTTTAATCAATTTCTGATAATTTTGTCAATAAATTAAAAAAATTAAAGATCTTGTCAATAAAACACTCATTTTCCCCCCATTTTTATGTTTTTTTGTAACGCCTAATTTTAAACTAACCCAAATACCCAATAGAAAGAATTATAGATTTGAAAATATTTAGTTAAAAATTAATTAGTAATTTTTTAAAATTTTTATTTATGGAAATAGAAGATTTGTTTCCTAATGTTTCGGTCTAAGATGGATAAGTCTCTCTTCAATGTCTGACTAATTAAAATTATTTACACTAATTATTTTGTTATTATATATTTTTTAATATTTAAAAGTGTTATTAGTAATGTATACTTGTCAAAAATAATTGAAATTGAATAACAATTACATAAAGTCTATATAAGGTTATGATAAATTTGTAATTTTATTAAACTAATAGGTGTAGAGGATTTATTTACCGTATAATTGTTTGATTGTTGATATATAGTCATCAATGTGGAGTGTATTTTTAAGTGTTGAAAAATATTATTCATTAATTTTGTGTTGTATGTAAATGTGTCGAAAAATATTAACAAGAATAAAGTTATTCTCTACCAAAAAAAAATTACGCTTCAGAATTTTATATGAATTTTAAATAAGTTTTTTAACAATAAAAAAACTTTAAAATAAAATGAAAATTTTTAAAAATATCATCCCTTGATTGGATAAAGGGAACTTTACCTTTTTATCATAAAAGTACACAGTTTAAAGGTAAATCATAGTTTCTTTTTAATATAAAATCTATTTATTTTAAATATAAAATCTCAATTATATCTATCTAATAACATACTCTGAAAATGACAAATGTTTATTTTTCAAGTTCTAAAATATGAAAATACTATCATTAGTTAATCTTTAACAAATTGTGAAAGAATAGATAATAAAAAAAATTAAAGAATATTTGGATCACAAATTCATCTAACCAAACTTATTTTCAATCAATTTCAGTATTATTGCACTCTAATATTTAATTCAGAATAATTTTCAATATTTGAAGTTGGATTCCCAAAAAATCACTATTTATCTAATGATAATATTCACCGATCATAAAAACTTATAGGAATTTCTTGCTTGTAAGTAGAATAAAATTTTCATAACTCTCGAAATTCATCTAATCGGACTTATTTTGGATCCATTTCAGTATCATTGCACTCTAATACTTAATTTCAAATAATTTTCAATATTTTGAAGTTGGACTCCCAAAAAATCACTATTTATCTAAAGATAATAAAATTGATTGTGATAGAGAACGGTTTCTATCACAATCGTGGCTCTTATGTCACGATCATGAGCCCTGCCCAAAATTCATACCTCTACTTGTTCTGTAATTTTCATATAGAAATCGTTCAAATTAGGTTTTGAAGGTTTCTAGACATTTGTTCTCCTAAAGGCCTGTTTGGTTAGATGTTAATTAATGGAACGGAACAGAACGGAACGGAACAGTTTATAATGGAATGGAATGTAATATAGTGAAAAGTTGTTTGGAAAGGATGGAGTGGTTCATAATGTAATATAGTGAAATTTTATTTGGAAGATAGATGGAATGAAATGAAATGTATAATAAATGACTATTATACCCCTTATATTAAAATAGTTGTTCCAACTTCCAAGAGGTTGAACGATATGATTTTAAAATCGAAGTAATTTCCAATTAAAAAGTCATGATTATGACTTTAAATTTTTATATATTTTCTATTTTAAAGTAATAAAGATTTTAATAAAGATTTATTATTTTATAATTAATTATATACAATTTATTATTAATTCTTTAATTTATTAT
>JAOTAW010000007.1:5091581-5106247 GCA_025629945.1 Erythroxylum savannarum | reverse complement strand
GCCAAAAATGCTTATGCACAATTTAGCAACATAAAACGTACTAAATTTCTTTAATATTCTAACCCCTAAAATGGGGCTCTACAGCAGATGTTGTTTTGGATGAAGCACTCTTTGTGTTATGTTCATATGGTTTATAGTGTGAGAGCTGAAATGAGATGTGAAATATAATTGTTGCATTCGTTATAACTGATGGTACCTAGTTTTAAATGAATGTTAACTTGTGCACTTGATATCTCATTGAGTGTTGCTTTTGCTTCACTAGCTTGATGGCTTTACGATACATTTTGCAATTCTATACTTAACTGAGCTCACTAATGTATTCCTAAGGTAAAGCAACCGATGTATAAAGTGTGAGTGGTCAGGATTTATCTTGATCTCCCATATACTTTTGTCTTTTAAGAAGTATGAGTATAGTCATCTAATCCATAAGGAATTCTTATTTTTTAGTATGCTTCATAGTCATTTAGCAAATAAAACTCTGTCGGATAGCTCTATTGGAGTTATGCCCAAACCCACTTCATCCATAGGTTTTGTAACCTCTTTCTAGCTTACTTTAGCCTTGCTTTTATCATTTGATCTTCCTCCCTATAGAAAGGCTAACATAATCTTTTTTATATTTTTGATGATCCCCTTGGAAAGAAACGTATGAGTTGACCAATAAGTATGTAATGAGTTCAAGACATATTTGATGAGAGCAAGTCTATTAACAAAAAAAAGGTCCTTGTTACACCACCAATTCCTAATTGTTTTTTCTATATTTTTTTCCATTAGGGGATCAGCCTCCTTAGATTGCAATATTTTTTTATGGCTATTAGAAGACATAGGTAAATGAAAGGAGGTTCTTTGATTTACATACCCGTAATCCTTGAGAGCCAATCTACTTTAGAAGACACATTAGTTGATAGGGTAAAATGGCTCTTGTTGTAGTTGATCTCTAATCCAAATAATCCTTAAAAGTGTGCAGGGTAGATATTAGTGTGAATACTAAACTGTCATAGGCCTAGGAGAAAAGAATTAGGTTATTGCAAAGAATACGTTGCATAATCCCACTTCCTTACATTTTCTATGGTATTTAAAAGAGGGGTTATTACATTAACTAATGTTAAATTTCGATATAGGATAAAAGGTAAAGGGATAAAGGATTCCCTTACCTTAGTCCTTTGTCCTTTTAAATAAAGTTGTGGGTTCCTCATTCACCAAAACACTATATAAGGTGATTGTGGTTCACTCTTTCATCTATTCCCTAAATTTTGTTGGAAAATTAGAGGCTTATGGAACATTCATAATAAAAGCCCAAATTTATAAAGTCAAATAAATCTATCTACAAAGCAGGTGCATTTCTCTTTGTATATCCCTTAAATAATTCTTGAGCCACTAGAATATTATCGCTACTTTATTTCCCCTTTTGGAAGGACCCTTGAGAATAAATGTATTAGTTACTTGAAAAAATAAAATTAATGTCTCAATTAATGGGGTTACCTAAATATATAAAATGATTATCTCAATTAATAAAATTATGTAATACGTAAGAAAAGTCAATAATGTAAAATTGTAATTGGGAAATACATTAGGTGTTTTGTTTTGATATACAAAATAATAGAAATAATTCACTTGAGGCTATGTTTGGTAGGGAGTTTATTAATGGAATTGATTGGAATGTAATATTATTCTATCATTTGGGAGGAGGGTTTATAATGGAATGGAATGGAATGAGATGGAAGAGGAGAATTTCATATTACATCTCATTCCATTCTAAACAGTAAAATGAGAAACCTCCAATTTGAGGGGGTTTAGGATGAAATATAAAATGATAAACAACTTTTTACTATATTATATTATAAAGTCTTCTTCCAAACAACATTTCATTATATTACATTATGAATATTTTCATTCTTCCTAAACAACAATTTTTTAATATTACATCTATTTACTTTTCATTTCATTATAAACTATTTTATTTCATTAAAAACCTTACGTCCAACCAAACATAGCCTAAGTTCTCAACTCTTCTTTTGTTTTCTATTTTTTATATCGATTGTTTTTTTGGGATCGTAAATAACGTGTGGAGGCTTTCTTCTCCCACTCTGTAACGCATACTTTCTTTCAAGCATAGTTACTAGCATCACAAGCCAAACTCAAATGGCGTTAGTCAATATACAACACATTGTATTGTACTGTTGTACAACTACATTATACCAAAAATTAGGATTTGGATATATTTATCGAATACTGCCAAAATCTTAAACAAACTCAAACGGATGGTTCAGATCACATGTTCCTGATACTCTGTTTCTATCATGTTCTATCAACATTCATCTATTCAATTTTTGTAAATTCTATCTAAGAATGTCACGAGCTAAAATTGTTCGTCAACAACATCGTTTCTTAATTTGTTTTAAAAACATATATAAGCCTGTGGCCCATCGGGCCGACCCGAGCCAGGGGTAGCCCGAGTCCGACCCGACCCATTAACATCCCTACTTTTATCCACAAAATTGAATAGATGGAAGCTCATAGAACATAATAGACACAGAATAATAAGAACAAGTGATTTGTTCCCAAACTGATCCCAATAGGATACACTTCTTTTCTTGTTAGCACTCCTTATTTTCCCTCAATATTAAAATAAAATAAAAGAACAATTCACTTCTTCTAATCTCCACTCAATCTCAATTAATCTAGTCTTTCGGGGAATATGCTTTGTAATCCCTTTTGAAAATAAGAACAAATCTCTTTCTTCCAAAATACATAAATGCATAAAACTCCACAAGAAAAGAAAGCAAGATCTGAATGAACAGGGCAGTTAGAATTAGGCCAATTGGTAATAATGATTATGACCTTACACCAAACGCCAGTTCGTATTTAAAGAAAAACCAAATTGTAACAAATTTGTTCTGACATTTCAGTCCTCTTTCCCAACCTTGAAGCCTTCAAAAGTCTCAGATAACTGAGTTAGAGAGAGGGAGAGAGAGGGAGTCGGAAAATGGCAGCGGCAATGGCGAGGGCAAGCTCTGGCCTCGCGTATCCGCAGCGCTTCTATGCAGCTGCGACGTACGCCGGATTCGATGGATCTCCCAGTGCGGTCAACAGCGTCTCTTCAAGGTTCAAAAGCGACACCGCTTTGCTCCTCTACGCCCTGTACCAGCAGGTTAGAATTTGCATTCTGCCTTGCTTCCATTTTCTTTTAGCTTCGATCCATTGACTTGGGGTGACAATCGCATACTATGCTGATTCACGATCTCTTTTCGTGTTGCTCCTTGCAATGACGCGCCACTTCTTTTCCTTTTCAAAAGCAAATTTCTTGGTGTTATTGCGCATTTTCTATGTGTTAGTGTTAATTATATGTTTAGATATTATTATTATATAATGTCAGAATTTCCGTATTCAGTAGGCTTCCGTCAAGATCATATATAAACGTTTTAGTGCTCGGAGTTGAATTATCAACTTTAATTTTTCTCTTCGACTTTCTTGATGGATTAGACTTGCATTGTCAGATGGTGCTAGTTTTAAGTTGTTTGGCGCGTACTTTGGATAGATCTAGTGTTAAGGTACTGATACACTTGTACTTGTTGGATTGAAATGTTTAATTGTATGGTTATTCAATCCGGGAGTACCATTTGCGTATGTTGATAGGGTTATCTTCCCTTTTTCATTTCCATGGATCTTTCGGCAGCTGCATATTGGTTTCTTCTGCCTAGATTTCTGGCAGGAGCATGTTGTTATTTATTATTTCATCAACTTACTAATATGCTTGGATTGAGTTGTTGGATGTCTTGGGAATTTAGTGATGGTCATTTCATCAGAGATGTTAATTATAAAAGCTTATCTGGTTCCAAACGTGATTGCAGGCTACTGTAGGACCTTGTAGTGGGCCAAAACCTAGTGCTTGGAATGCTGTGGAACAAAGCAAATGGAAAAGGTTGGTGTGCTAACGCTTACATGTTTCTAAGTTTATTTGTTTTTCTTTTTATAAGTGTAATCCCATACATTTAATCTTGGTCCACATTCACTCTATAACTCTACAGTTTCTTTGCTGCTAACAAATTGATGATCAATGATCCATATAAGATGCTTCCAATATATGTTCTCAAAGTTGGAGTAAGTAATGTGAAAATTGAATAACAAAAATCTTTTTCCATAGTCAAATTGTTCTCATTTATATTTCCTTAAGAAGTCCTAGGAAGTTGTATGGTGCAATTGTTGCGTGTAGTGACTATATTAATTCAGGATCAAGTGATATCAATTTTAGTCTTTCTAAAATTCTAGCCTTTTTTTTCCAATCAGAATAAGTTACTTACTAGGCCATCCCCTTTTCCAAGCCTTATCTTGCCTATGATCACCTGGTTTTCGAGAGAAAGTGCAACTACTAGGCAGACCCTCATCCCTAAAGTCAATAAATTTGTACATTACCTATGTAGTTGCCATATACCTGGACTTGCTAGTCTTTTCCCTTTTCTGTTGCCAATAATACCAAATGAATTATTAGCGTAACAAGTTATATAAATGTTTAGATAGTCTCAAGTCATTTGATGTGTCTTTTATGGTTCACTGATATGTTTGTTCACTCTATCTCACTAAGAGTGGTTTTTCTGAACATTTTTATGTTTCTGTAGTTGGCAGGGGCTTGGAGACATGGCCTCCACAGAAGCAATGCGACTGTTTGTGAAGATCCTAGAGGTCTATAGCAATGCAAATATCTGCTTTCTGTTCTCATGAATGATTTTAACACAAGTTAACTAATTTATTTGTCATCAACAGGAAGAGGAGCCGGGTTGGTATTCTAGAGCATCTAACTTTGTCTCTGAGTCTGTAATGGACATGCAAACCAATGTGAGTACCTTAATTTGGGTTACCACGTTAGTTTGCAATATTAGTAATATTTGATCAGCAAATTAATATTTGTGATATTTAATTGAAATATGCTGGAAGAGATGTATATGATGTGTTATGCCTAAAGATTCAATAACATTTACCTATATCACAATCTGCAGGACCATGGAGTTTGTGATGGTGGATAATCATCTAGTAAACTGAAATATATTTTTAAAACAGATATGGTGACTTTTGTTGCTGTCCTTTGATTTCTTTTTGTATAACATAGCAGAGCATATAGTAGCATGTATGTTAGCAGTTGATTGGGTACTTAAATGGTAACCTTTATCAATTTCTCAACCTTCTTTTTCTAACAATGACAGCATGTCTCAAAAGCTGATCCTGCTGAGAATGGTAACTCATTCCTTGAAGCGAAGACCATTTCTACAGAGAATGGTAGCTTTGTGGAAACACATGACAAAGATGTTGTCTTGGAAGGCCTTGGTGCAATTGCTGTCTATGATCAGTGGATTACACCTACAACATCTGGCCAACGCCCTAAAGCCCGTTATGAGGTGAATTAGTTTTCTTAGTGAATTTCTCTTGGTCCTTTCTTTTGTTCTTGTTCTTGTCAATTTTTAGTACTACTGATTCCGTTGTTTTTCTCTTAACTTGTCATTACATTTGCAGCATGGAGCAGCAGTTATTGAAGATAAAATGTACATATGTGGAGGGAATCACAATGGTCGTTATCTAAGTGATCTTCATGTAAGAGTTCATATGCTTTTGTGCTAATATCATGTGTTAAATATAGATAAATGATTCAACGTCACGTGTTGTTCTATCATGTATTTTGCTAAGTTACCATTAGAACACTAGAGACTGGTTAATAGTGTAGGTCCTTTATTTAGATGAAAATCAGTAGGAAGGAAATTACAGGCAACATTTGAGAGGAGTCCTCTCCTTACACATTTTTCTATCCTAGCCTGCCTCATTTCCACTCCCCTCTACCAACTAAATATTCCCTGATCTGACACTCTACGCTAACAACCATGCCACCTTAGCTTTATAGAATCTTGCTAGCAACAAAACCAAGAACTAATGCAACAAAAATAACAGATAGCAGCCCTTCAATATCTACCTTTGAAATGTTGGGCTTTTCTCTAATCATTTAGTTGATTTTCTTTCTTCTTGAGTAGTCGGAAACAACCTCTCTACTAGTTAGTGGTAAGGTTGGTACTGCTGGACTTCTCCAGACCCCGCTTTTCAGCGGAATTTTTACTGAGAAGTTCTTGTTATTATTGTTGTTGTTCTTTCTTCTTGAGTAGAACAACCTAACTGGAGGCCTATCAATATCCCCTGCTATGATTGTCACCTTGTCCTCAAGCTGAAAAGCCAAAAATTATTGTTGGATGGTGTCAAAGGGCTCTCATGATGCCTTAAAATTTGGCATATTCTTCCATTTGACTAGTAAGTGGGACTAGTAGAGTCCTGTCGAGGACGAACCCCGATAGCTTCTTGTTTGACTTTCCATTTTAAATCAGCTTAGAGTATTGGAGGGATCTCTAAGCTGGGGGTGTTAGTACTTATTGTAGCCTTGAGTTGTGATAAATGAAAAATTGGATGGATGGTGGCTGATTTTGGCAGTCCTAATTTGTATGCCGCAGGACCGAATTTTTGAACAATTGGGTAAGGGTCAAAATAGCAAGGTGTTAACTTCTCATTTGATCTCTTGTCTAGCGACCTACTACGGTAATGGCGAATTTTCAAGTAAACCAGATCACCAATTTGAAAGTGAACATCCCTTTGATGTTCTACATGTTTTTTCATCTATTCCTGTGCCACACTCAAATGCACGTTGATTTCTTTAAGCATCAAGTCCCGTTCTTTTAACTATTCCTCTACACTTGCATTATATGTACATCGATTTGTGTCCTGCAATACAATCAGTGATTCCCTTCCATATACAATTTTAAAACGGGCAAACTTAGTTGCTACGTGAAAAGCATTGTTATACCAATATTCGCACCATGGTGACCACCTCCTCTAGGTATGAGGTTGTGTTTGTACAAAACTATGTAGATAAGTTTCGAAGAAACAGTTGACCACTTTGGTTTGGCTGTCCATTTGGGGATGGTAGGTGGTGCTATGACGTAGCTGGGTTTGTTTTAAGCGAAATAGTTCCTTCCAGAAGTTACTTATGAAAACCTTATCTCTGTTGAATAGAATAGATCTTGGAAAGCCATGGAGCTTGACAATATGTTGGACAAATAATTCAGCCACGATGAGGGCAGTGTATTTAAGAGCGACTAGGCTTGGCAATTGAACCCGAACCTAGCCCGGCCTGGTTGACCGGGCCTCGGGTCAGGCTTGAGCCTAGGACGACGAGTAATGAACAAAAGACGTCATTTTTAACTAAAATTTTTTTGCCCAATAAATAATGTCGGCACTTTTGGATTGCGAACACTATAACCATAAGTTTCCCTCCATAAACTGATTTTAGGCGAGCACGCCTATTCAAAGCTTGACTGAAAAAAGCTAGGGATTGGTTTTGCTGCATCAATACTACCCCTAGCTTGAGCTTGACGCGTTTCTTTTAATAACAAACTGTTCAAGTATTGTTAGTTGTGTCATAGCCTTCTTAAGATGCTGTATAGTTGCAGTCACTTCTTCGCTCCACTTGAATGCATCTTTCTTTAATAGGTCTGTTAATAGGGTAGCTATCTTACCATACTCGTTGACAAACCACCGGTTGTAGTGTGTTAATCCAAGGAAGCCTTGTAATTCTTTCAAAATTTTCAGCATCCGCCACTATCCAATTAGCTTCACCCTTTTAGGATTAGCATTCACTCCTTCCTTAATTATCGCATGACCTAAATATTCAATTGAATTTATGCAAAAATTGCATTTCTTTAAATTAGCGAATAAGCGATGAGTTTTAAGGATGGTTACTACTTCCATCAAATTTTGCAAATGGGTCTATGGAGTTGTTGTAAATTAGTACGTTATTAAAAAAAAAAACTAAGACCCACTTCTGCAACATTGGTTTGAAAATGTTGTTCATGCCAAACTGAAATGTGAACGTTGGCTAAGTCGAATGGCATGACCAAAAACTCAGTGTGTCCCAGGTTAACCTACACAATCTTCAGCTGCCATCCTTCTTCTTAACTATGAGTACCAAGCTCGAAAAAGGACTTATGCTGGGCTGAATAATCCCTGTAGTTAACATCTCATTTGCCAACTTTTCTTTCTCATCCTTTTGAGTATGGGGTTATCGATAAGATCGAACATTGATAGGAGTTGTCCCAGGTTGTAAGTTGATTTTATGGCTTTTTCTTGCCACGGGAGTGGCTGACTGACCGGTGGAAAACTTTTTGGAATTCTTTTATCAGCCCTCACACCTCCTCCGATAGCTGGTCCCTTTGATCCTCCTTCGAAAGGGTTATCCTCCTATCATATTTATGATCTAGTTCCAGGATATTTGAGTTAGTACATGCAGATTTTCTTGTTAATTTCAATAGCAGTTACTTTTATCTTTATATATATATATACCAAAACTTTATGGTCACAAGAATTTATTTTCATTTCTTCTTACATGTTTTACCTTTGACAAAAGATTTGCTTGGTGTTGTTTTCCAGAACATTATGACTATGTAAGCTGTCCTAAAATTTGAAACACACACAGGTTCTGGACATGAGAAGTTGGAATTGGTCAAAGATAGGTGCTAAAGTTGAAGCTGAGTCTCAAGAGTCTTCTCCAGCTGCTTTGACCTCTTGTGCAGGTCATTCATTGGTTAGTATACAGATGATTTTACTGTTCTATATGACCATTTAGAAGTCAAGTTTGGACGCAAGTTATATGCTCTTAGATAATATGGATTTATGGACAGATGTGGTATGCTATTATAAGTGTGTCTTGTTGTTAAAAAAAATAAACTATCTACTTTATTTTCACAGATACCATGGGAGAATAAGCTTCTATCAATTGCCGGGCATAGAAAGGATCCTTCTGAAACCATGGAGGGTATAGCGCAATAATCAGGAATCTGTTCTAGTAAATTGTCTTCAGTGCTCTGATGCACTTTCCTTTTCCTGTGGCAGTGAAAGCTTTTGATTTACAAACATCTACTTGGTCAACCTTAAAGACTTATGGAAAAGCACCAGTATGTATTATTTCCTCCTTTAGTCTGTCATTAATCTGTCTGTTAACTAGAAAGCAAACTGAATGAGTTAATGACTGTTGTTTAAAGCTTCAAATCTGGGCTCTGCTGTCTAAGAGGAGGAAAACCAACTTCTGGTTTTATTCATTTCCCAAGACACTGAAGATTGTTAGAGGCTAATTTCTTATTTTTCCAGAGTTATGTATGCTGCTGCATGATATTGAACTGATGTTTCACGAACATCTTACATCTGATTGAAACTAAAATGGAGCTTTGGTCTGGATTTTGGAACCTATATAGACCTAATAGAAATGGATTTAGTGCACATAATTATTTTATCTTGTGAGATAGATTATATACTTGTTGATGGTATATATAGATTATACTTTTTGATTTCTTAGAACCCTTTTCTTAATTTGTAGGTTTCAAGGGGTGGTCAATCAGCTACTCTTGTCGGTACAAATATAGTTGTTTTTGGCGGACAGGACACTAAGAGAACTCTGTTGAATGATTTACATATTCTAGACCTTGAGACCATGACTTGGGATGAAATTGATGCCATGTAAGAAAATTCCACAAATTTGAGAAGCTTCAACCCTTATTTTCTTCGTTTAATTTATACTTTGTAGTATTTGGTTGTTGAGAAGCAATGTGAAATTAGTATGGGGCATTTAATGAGTTGTTTTCTTTTGTTGCTTGAATTGTAGCTTTCTATATCTATTTCTTGGTACGAGAAGGTCAAATATGTGATTTAAAGTTTCATTTCATTCAACTTTGAAGCAGTTTATATGTTGAGTGTGGCATAGTGGTTTTCAGCGGGTTCTTATTGGTCATTAATTTGATGTATTTATATGATTTTATAGTGGCTTGCCTCCCTCTCCAAGATCTGATCATACTGCAGCAGTGCATGCTGATCGCTACCTTCTTATCTTTGGTGGGGGTTCACACGCTACTTGCTTCAATGATCTGCATGTGCTTGACCTGCAAGCTGTAAGATTAAAAATCAATAAAATGCTTATAAACGTTTTCTTGGCATTAGGGAATTTGTTAACATTGTCCTGGTTAATTGATTGTCAGATGGAATGGACTAGACCCACACAACAGGGGGACATACCAACTGCACGGGCAGGACATGCAGGTGTTACAATTGGGGAAAATTGGTTCATTGTTGGTGGGGGTGACAACAAGAGTGGTATGTACTTTTTGCAGCTAGAAAATCCTTTTATCTTTGGTATATGCACCCTGACTGAAAAGGGACAAAATGAGGGAAAGAAATAAATTACACCAAAGGTATTTGCTTGTATTGTTGTTACTTTTCGTTTAAAATCAGTTGAACAGGCTCATCTTATGTAACTATTGGCCGTATTGGAATAGAAGACGAAGACTATTCTGCTTTACTTATCCTTTATGATTTCATGCATGCAAGTTTCTTTTTGTTAACTCTTCTACAGGGGTCTCAGAAACTGTTGTCCTCAACATGTCTACACTTGTTTGGTCTGTTGTAACTTCTGTACAAGGACGTGTTCCTGTTGCTAGTGAGGTACTTCTTACACGCTGACTAGCTTTCTACATCTCAGTGAAAATATTTTAACTGCGTTCTTTGTAGGGCTTGACTTTGGCTGTGAGCTCCTACAGTGGTGAAGATATTCTCGTATGTTTTGGAGGATATAATGGACGTTACAACAATGAGGTTGGCAGTATTTCTAATGCCTCTATGTTATAATGCTTACACTTTTTCCTCTTAATGATTTTTGTATTTCCCTGTTAGATCAATGTTCTTAAGCCAAGCCACAAATCTACCTTGCGATCAAAGATCACGGAGACTCCTGTGCCTGATAGTGTTTCTGCTGTGCACAATGCAACCAATGGCACCAGGGATCCGGAGTCTGAGTTTGAAGTGGGCCAAGAAGGAAAAATAAGGGAAATTGTTATGGATAATGCTGACATAGAGCCCATGGTATGAGAATTGACAGCCATGTTCATTTTTGGTTGGGTTAGT
This sequence comes from Erythroxylum savannarum, assembly GCA_025629945.1. Taxonomy (NCBI): domain Eukaryota; kingdom Viridiplantae; phylum Streptophyta; class Magnoliopsida; order Malpighiales; family Erythroxylaceae; genus Erythroxylum; species Erythroxylum savannarum. The sequence goes on along the minus strand of JAOTAW010000007.1, from coordinate 5,095,276 downwards.
GTTCATGCTTTATAGTTTTTTGCTGTATCTGGATGCTGCTCGGTTAACATTTTAACATTTTAATTTTGAAGCAGAAATCTAGAGCCCGGGGAAGCAGAGAAAACATTATAGCAACTTTGAAGGCAGCGAATGAAGAACTGGAATCTTCATTGAACAAGGAGAAGTTGCAAAATCTCCAGTTAAGGACAGAGTTAGCCGAAGCTGATACTCGTAACACCGATCTTTACAAGGTAATTATTTTGAAAAATTTTCAGGTTTAGTTATCCAAGTAAGATGCATATGATAATTTAGATAAAGCATTTTTTTTCTTGAATTCCATTAATTTTGTTCTCAACACTGCAGGAGCTCCAATCTGTTCGTGGTCAGTTGGCTTCTGAACAGTCAAGATGTTTCAAATTGGAAGTATGTGCTGGCATTTTCTCGTATAATATTTTATTAATCATGTAAAATTCTAGAAATTATGTAATTGAAGTTGGCAGTACTGAGAAATGCTGGTTACTTGCTGATTTTATGAATGGATAATCGCATGATGCTTAAGATATTAGCTTCAAGTACACAGAAAAACAGTTGACAAGGAATCAGAAATGCTGTTTTTAACTATCTACTTGAAATCGACAGGTTGATGTTGCAGAATTACGGCAAAAACTGCAGACGATGGAAACACTAGAAAAAGAACTTGAACTTCTCCAACGACAAAAGGCTGCATCGGAGCAAGCTACCCTGAATGCCAAACACAGGCAGGGCTCAGGTGGTGTCTGGGGCTGGCTTGCCGGAACACCTGACAACCTGAAAGAAAATGACGCCTAAATTGTCAAAAAAAAAAAAAAGGGGCCATTGTTAGATTTAATTCTCAATGATTGATTCTTAATTTCTGTTTATCATGGTTTATTTTTCACAAACCCCTTAGAGGAGTTTTTGCAGCCCGTAATTTTGCTTCGTTATGGTCCCCATTGGACTGTATTTGAACTTATATATCATGTCAGTATAGGTTTTTTGTCAAAGCTGTGTCGATTACTTCTGAATTAAATCTTGTGAATAATTTTAGTACCTATGTAACGAACCATATAGAGAGATTGTGATTTCTATTGTTGAATTATATCCTGTTTCGGTCTGGACTTAGTAAATTACAAATTATGTTTTATCTCATTTTAGTAGTTCATTTGGATTCAGGGTATCGTGGAGTTTGGGTACCAAAATTATATTTTAGGATTTTTGCTTCTATGTCCCATCAATACATAAGGTTCCTTTGCGAGAGTACGGAGTAGGGATATTAATTATAAACAGCTTTTTTTATATAAATATTTTTATAAAGAGTATATTTATGTGATTCAAAATTATGATTTTTTGGACAAAAAAATAATCTTATTAATTGCTAATCTTATCCTTTAAGATATCATTTTCTCAATTTTTAAATAAATAAAATAATATTTTATAATCAACTAAAAATCAATTTAACCCCAAAACATGTGTGAGTTGCTGATTTTTGTGTTTGACTGTGGGTTGGTGAAGTACGTGAAGACGACGAGGCAATAAAACGAGGATGCAACTAATGTCTTTGGTGGTCACTCTCACGCGTAAATAGCAACATATTATAATCTTCTTTAGGATTTTCCAAACCCATATCGCTTGCGTTCAAAATACAATTTCTTATCATTTGCTACCACCTTAAGCACAACTGAATTCTCTGGTTTAGGTTTTCTGGTAGAGTTTCAAAGCTCGAATCGTTATAAGGAAAAAAGAAAAAAAAAAAAAGAGTAAGAAAAGAAAGCAAAAAGTGTATTTTGAATTTCAAATTTTTTATTAGAATACAATTTAAACCTTAATATTTCAAAACGCTTAATTTCAATTTTAACGTTTTCAACACATTTAAAATAAATTTAATATCAACAATAACAATTCGTTATACATTTTGCTGAAGTGAAAGATCTAGGAAGATCTAAAAATATATAGCCTTATCCTAATTAATAGAAATATTGTTTTCAATAAACCCATTGAAAAAAGTTTTTGAAAACAATTGGAACAAAATAAAAAAAATAAAAAAATAATTGCATAAATGGAAAAATAAAAACAAAAACAAAAAATAAAATACATAAATAAATAAAGATAAAAATAATTAAATAAATAAAAAGATGAGCAAGAAAACAAATAATAAGACAAACAAATAATTGAAAAGAAAAAAACGAAACAAAGAAATAAAATAACTAAATAAGGTATCAATGCTAATGAAAATCATAATAATTGAACAAAAAGATTTGAAAGGTTTATGAAAAATAAGAACTTCTTTACATAAAGTCCTTTACCCGTATCCTAGTTTGCCAAGGTTCTCTATCGAGGGCTAAGTCTGCGTTAAGAACTAATATGGACTCCTTAATTTTGTCAACAAACTAATTAATTAAGATGATATCTAGATCTTAATTCTAGCGAAATGTAGATTAAAATGAATTTCCAAAGGTTAGAAAAGCCTTTTGATGACTAAGCCTAGCTTTTAGAGAGAAAAATGATGTTTCTAAGATTTTTTTTTTCTCCAATGACAAGTAATGTCTCATAAAAATCAAGGTTTCTTCTTTTAAATACCTTTTATATCACCTAGGACATGATCTAGAGCATGGTCTTTGTCCATATTGTAGGCCTTAGTGATTTATGTGAGTGATAAACATGACTTCTAATACAATTATTTGTCCAATTTATGGATATTAATTCTTCTTTGAGATGAAAACACAACCTTTCGCGTGATCATGTCTTCAAACTATGAATCTCACTATTTTTTCTTTGAATTACACAAGGTCTCCTAAATAGTTTTGGTCCATACCATGCCATTTACTATGTTTAATCATTTTAGCACAAGCTAACACAAAGGCATGGCCAAATTGTGTTCCTCCAATAATTATAATTTTCTTAATGTTTTTCCTAGAAATTACCTCGAATTTTGGAATCATATCATATCAAGGTCAAATTTGCACAATTATATGAAAATTTATTTAAAAATAAGTAAAATAAGGTAATTTAATATTAAATCAATCAAAATATTTGCAAAAACTATTTGCATAATTCATGCACATCAATGATGATGAGTGGAAACAACAATGTCTTCAAGTAATCTACAAAACAATGTTTAGGCATTGAACAAAATAAGGATACTAAAAATATTTAGGCACACATCATGTTATTTGAACTTGTATCTAGAATCTTTGGGTGCATATTGAATAAATCTTCAGTGTATGTAATAGCCCACAAATTTACATGTTTAAAACAAATCACTTGATGATCTAACAACTCAAAGTCAAGTCATGGGCAGGTCATGAGCTCGATCTAAATGACTTTACATGCTCTAGCAAATCATCCTTTTCAAAGTTAAGGTTAGTCATAGCTACCCTTACTATGAGTCAAACATTTAAACTAGTAGGACGGAAGGCTCTAGTAAGACTTACTTCACCACTTACAGCACCCTTTGAGAGCAATATGCAACTTTCTTTCTAAAAGAAAACACATTTGTACTAAATTTTATCCTTTGAATCATATTGAATGAATGGTTAAAATTTATTATTTTGGATTTTTAAATTAAAGGAAATGTATTTGTTCCTCGTAGTACAAGTATTTTGGGCTTTGGGCTTTACACATTCATTTACTATTTCTTCTTATGTGAGTTATATAAATTCTTGAAGCTACTTTATGTATGTCCTTTTTAAAGCCAGTTT
>JAOTAW010000007.1:5052993-5072788 GCA_025629945.1 Erythroxylum savannarum | reverse complement strand
GAGTGAAGCCTTTATACTCTTGATCACTTGATCTCCTAGCTCATCACCTGAAGATGGGACAGAAAGGGGGGTGAGCTTGACAAGCTCGTGGGTAACAAGTTCATAGCGGAGAAACAAGCAAAAACCATTGAAATATTCATTTCCATTACAAAAATGCACATTGAACTTCATGTAACACATATTTCCAAAATTCACAACTTCCCAAATTCACAACTTATCAAGCAATTCATAAATATCATGAATCATGAATTCATCAAACTTGTCACAGATCATAAACACATAAGCACATCAAATTGGTTTGGGTAGATCGATAAACATGACGAACTACTCAATTTCACATAGTGGTCTTGTGTAGTCGTAAACTTGAAGGAGTCCATGAAGGAGCTCCGTGCCACTAGCGGGCAGGCGGGAGAAGCCTTTAACTTGGTTAACGTGCACGTGACATTCGTGAATGGACTACACCAAACCCACATAATATGTAATTCACATCTTGTAAACTTGTTGCCCAAATATGGCACATTTCCGAAACTTGCTTTCATAAACATAGTATCTTTTTAAAATCATTTCCATATCACAATTCATCATCAAAATTCATATGCCAAAATATGTAGCAATTTTGCAAATCATTCAAAAGCAATAAAAACAACATTTATGAAGTAATTGAAATCGTTTTATTTTCTTGATTTGGAAAAACATTAATGACCCATTACTCAATTATAAACATGAAACCCACCTTGATTTCCTTGATTAGCTTTTCTCAAATTGACTCTACTCCCCTTGCTCCTCTTGCCTCTCTCGATTTCCTTTATCAAAGACAAAATTCCCATTCAATATGAATTCAAATTGGAGAACCCATAAGACATATTTACTAAAATTGATCCTAGAAAGCTTAAACCCATGCATTTCCTAAGCTCTTTGAACCTAAACCCTTTCAAAAATCCAAAAGATTAAACATAAACTTACCTTGAATCTTCACCAAACAAGTTGTTTCTTGGCTCTAATGGAAGCTCTAATATTCCTCTTTCTTTTTCCCTTCTTGAGCAACTTCAAACTCACTCTTTAGAACTAAGAAAGATGGAACCCTAATTGATTTTCCTTCTTTTTCTCTCCTTTCTCTCTTCTCTACGACTCTCTCTTCTTTCTCTCCTTTCATTCACGTTTTTTTTGCTTCTTCCAAATAAAAGACACAATTCTTCTTCCCTTTTATACCCTTAACGAGCCTAAAATGTCCATTTTACCCCTTCACCTAAAGCATTATGTCTTTTAAGCTTAAGTGACTTACCAATTTTGCCCTTGATACCATCTTACTACCTTAATTCAATTAACCCATGTCATATAATCTTACTCACATTAACATGCTAATTAACCCCAAAATAAAATAATTAATCTATCAAGACCTCAAAATTTATTTAAATCATGCTTAATAAATAAATAAAATTTCGAGGGCCAACATGGTTTGTATTTTAAGTAGATCAATATATGATTTACATCAAACCTCCCGAAAGTGAGACCTTATAGTTGACGAGGTTATGACTTCTTTTGGCTTCATAGAAAATAAAGTTAAAAAGATGCTTGTACTATAAGGTTAGGGGGAGCAAAGTTATCTTCCTATTGCTGCATGTGGATGATACATTGCTCATGTCAAATTACTTGACCATGTTGTTTGAGGTTAAGTTAGTCAAAAACTTTGACATGAAGGACCTTGGTGAAGCATTTTTTGTCCTAGGTATGCAAATTTACCGGGACATATCTCAACACTTATTAGGCCTCTCACAAAATGAATACATTGAGTATGTGCTACAAAGGTTTAATGCTGTTAATTGTAAACCTATTGCGACACCTATCTCTCATAGTGAGAGATAATATTTGGCACAGTATCCAAAGGATAAAGTAAAGAGAGAGTTTATGAGGAATGTTTCATATTCTAGTATGGTTGATTGCCTGATGTATGCTCGGGAATGTACTAGGTGGGACATTGCATTTACTGTTAGACTGTTAGGTCAATATCTAGTTAACCTAGGTATAGACCATTAAAATGAAGTTAAGCGAGTATTAAGATACTAAAGGAACTAAGAATTATATGTTGACATATAGAAAAGTCAATAGTCTAAACCTCGTATGGAATGCAGATTCAATCTTAAGCTATGTGTCCAGATAATCAAAAGTCCACTTAAGGTTACAGTTTTATGTTTGCTGATGGAACAATGTTGTGGAAGAGTATCAAGCAGACACGGGTTATTTCCTCGACCATGAATGCAGAGTGCATGCTATGGGGCTGCTTCACAGATAGTTTGGCTTAGAAACTTGATTTCTGAGTTGTTTGTGGTTGATTCAATAGCTAGACCCATTCATTTGTACTGTGATAATCTTGCTGCTGTGTTGTTTAATAACAACAACGAATATCATAGGGTCTTAGGATTTTAATATCAAATATTTGACCATAAAAGTGTTGATACGAAAATATGATATTAAAGTTTAGAGCATTTAAAGACTGAGGAAAAGTTAGTCGATCCTTTAATTAAAGGACTTCGCCCACTTATGTTTGGAATATAAGTATACAGTATGGGTGCTTTGAAGTCTTTAGACGTTATTAGTTAGGGGATCATTATATTTGCTCCATGTATATTATACATTTGATGTATTATGACAGTATGATGGTTCATCAATAAAGATGATCATAATTTATTTTCAGTAATATATGTTATCATACATTGTCATAATACGCATAAAAAAAAGGTCTTAAGATTTGTGTCAATTTTAAGCATTTAAAGGTTATTGGGCTTATATACAGATTGACCTTGAGCTTATGCCATTTAGATAAATACAATTTTATACGAATATCCATAAAGTTTAATATGACATAGAGAGATATAAGTTTTCAATCCTATAAGATTCTCTAATGCAATTTAGCATTAAGTAAGAGAACATAAAGGTTTTCTCTGCTATTGTTTAGCATTTGGTGAGAGAAAACAAGTTTTCTCTAATGCTGTTTAGCATTCGGTGAGAGAATACAAGATTTCTCTAATGCAGTTTAACATAAAGTTAGAAAAATCGAAACCTATAAACGAAGATGTTATAATGTTGGGTTCGTGTTTTGCGTATCGGGGCGAACTGGGCCCCGCATACCTCAAGTTTGCACGCGACCATAACCTCAATGGTAAGAGGCGTGTTCTTAGAAACAACAAAACCTTGAGGTCTCGAGTTCGAGTACCAAAGAGGACAATACCGATTAAGGTTGTGGTCGCGTGCAAACTTAAGGTATGCGGGGCCCAGTTCGCCCTGGTACGTAAAACACGAACCTAACATTAAACCTAAGTATAAATGATACTTAGGTTAGTTTTGAAATGGGAATGATTTTGTAAAGAAATTAATGGTAAAATACCTGGGATTATCATGAACATGCATTGTACATATTTCATTTCAGTCATGTGCATTATTAAACACTTATGATTGTATAAATTGTGATGTATGTGTATCTTGCATAAATGGGTTGTGCAGGCTAAATGTCTGCATTCAGGCGTTCCTAGAAACTGAAAGCAAATGCTAATCTGGAGCGTTCTGTAAGTAGATTGAGATGGTCTCACTTTATTGTTTGATATTTGAATTTTTTATTATTGACCACTGAATCAGTATATTAATGTGATTGATTGTGTTTGGTTTCCGGAAAGAAGGTCCAATGAATGTGTGGTATGAAGGAAATATTGAAGTGCTACTTGTCTGTGAATGAGATAAAATAAGTGTACATAATTTGATTGTTAAATGCCGAACTACGTTTCGATGATAAATGTTTTCTGAATGGGTATTTGCATATGAATGAAAATGTGATTCTCAATTTAATGTTGAATGTCGGACTAAGGCTCGATGATATGTGAATGTGATTGCATGAGTATATGCAAATGTGATTGAGGCATTCCATTTCATGAATGCATGAAATATAATGGGAGTTGTGAGCAGAGTAGCCAACGATCAGAGCTTAAAGCTCCAAGTGTGAAAAGAGCCTCGAGCTCAGATAGTGATTCAGAGCCTCAGGCTCAACGTTTAATGAGCCATGTATCTCTTAAGTGGATTAGGGACAGTTATTAATGAGCCCTATCTGGGACAGTTTAGGCACTCAGTTACAAAAAAGTAACAAATGAAAAGTGGGTCTCATGTGCACTGCATATGCATTATATGAGTGATTAATCGTATTGAATGTGAAGTGTGAACTATGTATGATGTGAATTGTGTGTTATGTGATTGAGTGAGCCATCGATGATGGTCACTCATTGAGTTCGCAAAATTCACCCAAAATTTGCAATTATTTTTCAGGCTTTGAAGAGTAACCCGTTAGAAAAACGGGAGCATACCTATTGCATGCAAGTAAAAGATAAAGGTCGGGATCAGTTCGCGTCTGCATTGTGTCTCTTTATTTTCGTACTAAATTATATTTTCCGCAAATTATTGTATTTTGTGTATTTGAATATATTTGTTGTGTATAACTTTCCAATTGGAAAAAGGTTTTGCAAAAGAGATTGATCAAAGTATAATATGTTTTGTTTTTGGAATGGGCCATAGTGATTAACGAAATTCTGATATTTGAAAAATGTTGGTAACTTTTGTAAATGAAAATGTTTATGAATGAAAGTAGGACCAAATTTTCGATAACTAATTTTCGCGTACACTTGAAAGAAAATTTTTTTATACCGACTTTTGAATGATTGAGTGCTCTAGCATGTTATCCTAGCGGGGCACGGCCTCAGATATCACCATCGATGTCGGATTCGAGTCTTGCGAGAGTGGGGTGTTACAGTTAACCAGTCCACATTCACCATTGCTCTATCTAACTTTTTCCGAATGAACCAGTTAGAGCTTTATTTGTTGTACCAAGTGAATCTATGATCTTCATATTTTAAATATATTAATTCTACATCCTGCATGAAATCAAACAAATCAAAGGTGTAATTGAGTAGGTTGCAGTTTTCTTCCGCCTTTGTTTTGTATGGAGTTGCGTTAAAATCCCCACTAACTAAGCATGGACCCCTAACTGAGGCTTTGAGTCTTCGAAGGGAAGTCCACAGTTCAGTTGTCTGAAACCCTATTTTAAAGTCGTAGACAAATGTAGTTAAAGTGTTTTCCATTTTGAAGTTCATCTTTGTGTAGATAAATTACTGATTGGTTTCCAGTACTTCCACTTCTAAAAGGTCTCTATCGTAAACAATAATAATCCTTCCATAGGCATGACATAGGTGGTTTGTGAGAAATTGCCATTTGCTCCCCAAACAACTTAATTTATTCAGTTTAGCTTCCTCAATTTTGGTTTCCAGTAAACAAAATAACAAAGGCTTTTCCTTCAGAACAAAATCCCTTACCACATTAAGCTTAGAAGGGTTGCTTATTCCTCTTACATTCCAAACTATCAGGGTTATATGAGGTTGCTTTTCCCTTTGGGGCCTTTCCTACTGCTCTTATTACTTTTCTGAGAGATTACTTGTTCAAAATGTTGCTCTTGAGTAGCTCCTCTTTGTTGTTCTTCTAGCTATTGAGTATGCTCATTTAGTTGGATTTCCTTGTCTCTATGACAAGGATTTGTCCCACTAATTTCCTTTTCACTTTCCCGTTGGTTCCCTGAAAGTTTATTTGAGGCACTCAAAGGTTGCTATTGAATTTCTACTTGTTCATTTGAATCTAGAAAATTTTCCACTTGGACACTCTCATCTTTTGTAGGTAGTTCACTTTTTGCCTGAACCAACCAACCTTGGCTTTCACGATTATCTAAAACATGTCCAGCTTCCTCCAACTCTTTGTTATCTACAGAATTTATCTTCTCCAATCCCGACAACTCCTAATAATCTCCACTAGTGAAAACTCTTCCCGTTGGTTTCCATTCTTTATGTTTTGCTTTTAGGGAAGGCTTCCATTGGTATGTAAGCAATACCTTATCTTCTCTGAGAGAATGCCTATTGACCAATCTTAGGATGGGAATGCTATCTTTCATTTCTTTAGAAATATCCATACACTCACATAATCGAGCAAATCTATTTTATTTTCTCAAAGTAGTGTTTTCATCCATATAGATTAGTTTTTCCAAGTAACTAGCTAGCAAACTCAAACTTGTAGTTGTCCAATATTCCAAAGGAATATTATGGATATTCACCCATAGAGGAATGTTTTTCAATCTAATTTTTTCTGATTCCATGCCCGGCTACCAATTTTGAAGAAATAAAGGAAGTTGAGAGAAGTGTCAAGGGTCTTCTTCAATTACCTTTTGAGCTTTCAAAAGATAAAGATTATGTTATCTTTCTCAGTTAGCATAACTTCCATTAGCCCTCTACCTTTCCAATTTCTCTGGGTCTAAGCTTGTATCATAGGAAAAGTTGGCCTTTTATCCATAAAAAATTCAGTGAGTGTCGCGTCCCATAACCTAGCTCCTTGCTATAGAATGTCTAGACATAGAGCCATCGTTAGCTTTCCTTCAATCTCAACTAGTAGACAGTAGATCAAAGAAGAGTCCGAATTGTCACCCACAACTTATTTCCAAGTTTGCCTCCATTATACTTTATAATGAAGTCTAATAATGTTTTGTTTTGCAGGAAAAACACTATCATCAAAGGAAGTACAATGCTAGAAAGAACAAGGTAAAGATGGGTGAAAAAGCATGGATGGATCCACCCATCTTTCATATAAAAAATTATTATTTTAAGTTTTGATTTCATAAAAAAATAAATTTTGCTTCTATTAAAAATTTAACCTCTATTAAAATAAAATTATATCTTTATTCAAAAAAATTTCTAAATCTGTCTCTGCGGTAAAGAAAGAAGGAGCGAGGAAAGGAAGAAGCTGAAGGTGAAACATTCTTGAATCTAAATAACCAGATGCTAACGAGATACTTTCCGTATTAGTTCTATTACCGTATTACGTGGAGGCCATTTGGAGGCAACAAAATCCCTTCATCATAAAAGTAGAAAGTAGTAGTTACCCATACTTTTATGAGCTCAATTAACAATCCCAAAGGCTTGTAAGCGAATGATTTTATTTCACTTTTAACTTTTGCCTACATATACCAATCTTTTTGTTACTCTTCTTCTCCTTATTTTTTGAAAGCCTCATCCTCTGCTTAGAGTAAATTTGATGAGCCTCTATTTAAATATGTAGGAGTCAACAACCCTATTTATAAATAAAAGTTCCTTCTTCACTTTTAACGAACTAGAAGAGGTTAAAGACGCCCTTTCTGTTTCTCCCAAAACTTAATTGACACACTTATTTCCGTATACTGTAGCCGTACGTGATTCAATCCCTCAGAGCCACACTAACACTTCTTCGAAACCTAGAAGGTTTCCCAGATTTTCTTATCTTTTCATCCCAACACCCATTTGCCGCGATCGGTAACGATTATCTCCTCATTTTTATTCATGTATTCTCTCCGTAAACACCCGCACAGAGGTATGTTTCAAGAGCTCTAGGGTTTGGAATTGGGTTATAAATGACCTCTGTCTCAAAGACCGAACGTGAGTTGGAACCAAATCCACCAGAAGTTAGGGATCCAAGTGATGGTAATGAAGAGAATGTGATGGAGGCTAGGGTTTTGGATAGTAGTATAGAAAACGTAGAAGTTAGGGTTGGGCCTAAAGAGGAGAATGATGTAGATAGCGAAACCAAAGAAGAATGTGAGGTGAAATATGAGGGGAACTCAATCGATCAATTGGATCCTGAAAGCGATAAATTTGATGCTGAAAATGAGCATTATGCTTCTAGGAAGACTGATTTGTGGTCTCAATTTGATGAGTTTATCGCCAATGAGAAGAATGAGGCCATGGCGGGGACTTCTAGGGCATTGAGTTATGGGTTTGAAGTCGGTGACATGGTGTGGGGCAAGGTGAAATCACATCCTTGGTGGCCTGGTCATATTTTCAATCAGGAATTTGCTTCAGCTTCTGTTAAGCGCACCCGTAGGGAAGGTCATGTGTTGGTTGCATTTTTTGGAGATAGTAGTTACGGCTGGTTTGACCCTGCTGAGCTTATCCCCTTTGATATTAACTTTGCTGAAAAATCTCTGCAAACAAATTCGAGGAATTTTGTTAAAGCTGTGGAGGAGGCTTTGGATGAGGCGAGTAGGAGGCGGGGCCTTGGCTTGATTTGCATGTGTAGAAATGCTAACAATTTCAGGCCCACATATGTACAAGGATATTTTTCTGTTGATGTGCCGGATTATGAGCCTGGGGGAGTCTATTCAGTAAACCAGATTAAGAATGCCAGGGATGCGTTTCAGCCTATCGATGCCTTAGCTTTTGTGAAGCAGCTGGCTTTAGCACCCCAAGAAAGTGATTCTAATGATATTGATTTTTCCAAGAATAAAGCAACTGTATTTGCTCTCCGGAAAGCTAGATTTGAGGAGAATGATTCAACCTATGCACAAGCATTTGGTGTGCAGGCTGCCCGAGCTTCTAATGATGTTGCAAATCCAACAGAACAGCCCGTTAAAGAGCCAACTAGGGGTATATTTCGGTTTTGCTGTTCCTCCTTGTGCAGAATTCTATATTTAATTTGGACTTTTGACTGTTTTACTGCATCTTTCTTTATATGAATCTTGTCTTTTGCCACCTTATATAGCACTATATTTTCATTCTTTTTAGTAGTTGTTTTCAGTAAATTATACATCCGAGATATTCATAATTGTTATACTTTTAGAAGTATTATATTAACTGTTACCTTTGTTTAATATTAAATGTTCAAACTTGTTAAAATCGCTTATGAGTACTTAGCTTCAACTACTTTAATAGTCTCCCTTCTGAATTTTTAATTCATTTATTGATTGGTTAGAGAAGAAAATGACCTTTTTTCTATTTCATTTATGTTTATCTCTACTTAAAGTTGCCAACTTTTTTTTTTCCCTGACGTCATGAACCATTGATGCAAAGTCTTCATTTGCATTAACAGCTACTTTGTTGAATAAGTTGCAACTTATTTCATGGTTCTTGATTAAAGTTTGTTTTTCAACTCTGGCTTGGAGATTGAAACAAATTAGGCATCCTTGAGAATGTGATGTAGAAACATATCGTTATCTAGGAATTCTATGTTTCCTTATTTACTAGTCTTTACCATTTTATTCCCTTTTGGGTGACATTTCCTTTCCAGTAAGTCCATTCTTTTCAAGTTACTGCTTGTGTTTCCATTAACAATAGAATTGTAATATGACCACAATAATTAACGGTTTTTATTTGACATGGAGCTTTTTTATGTTCTTTGTTCAATTTTATTCAATAGGTTTTCTTTAGGCCTAATTCTCTTTCTACAGTTCCTATCACAATCTTTCCGAGTCTTGCCCCAACTTGTTGAAAATGGCTGTCTTAACCCCTTCTCTACATCTTATGGGATGCCTTGGAAGAAGTTCTATGATTACATGCATTTCTAAGTCATGTTTTAATTGGTGATAGAGTCATATGAATTTTGTCCAAAGAAATGCTTGACACTTTAAGCCATAGTTTACAGTATATAGACTTGTGCAGCTTCTGAGTTCCCATTATCCTTCATTGCTGAAACTGGTCTAGATTTGTGGGTTTCACTCTTCTATTAGGGTTCTATGTCTATGTGGACAGGTCATTGAAGTCATCTGATTGTCTATTTTGTCTTGAATACTGCAGCTCCTTTGAGTGGTCCATTGGTTATAGCGGAAACTCTCGGTGGTGTGAAGAGCTCTAAGAAAACAATGAAACTCAAGGACCCATCAAAGACAGATAGATACCTTCTCAAGCGAAGAGAGGAACCAACCTTCACAAGAACTCCTCAAATTGGCCAAATGCAAGCAGGTTCCTCTGCAGCAGTATATGTGGAGAGCTCGTCTGTTATAGAAGCTGGTGATTATGTATTGCAGAAAAGGGCATCTACTCCACATATTATGTGGAAGAATGAACCACCTGTATCTATAATTGAGGAAGTTGCAGGCCCCAATAAAGGTACTTCTGAAAAACTAGCACTAGCAGAAGATGAGTCTCCGGGACATGTTGATGTTCTGTCCAACCAAGGTTCTATTTTCGATTTAAAGCCATCTTCTGACGAGGAGAAGGTTTATGAAAAAAACACAGGAGCCAGCATCGCAGTTGATGCTGTTATTGGTGCCACAAATACAGGCTCTGATGTTTCTGGGGATGCATCAGTTCATATTTCAAGAGATGGTACATTGCCATCATTTACACAAGACAGTGAGATTATGATTAACTCTAGACGTCATGAAAGTGCAAATGCTCTGAAGTCAATTGAAGGCTCTCAGCAAACTGATTTGATCTTCTCCATGAAAGTGGAAGGAGAGAATGTATTGCAAAAGGTCAAGGATGATGAACCTTCAGCCCTTGATGCAAAACTTCCTCTTGAAATTGGTGCTGAAGCTGGAGTGAAGAAGGCCAAGGTTCCGAAACGGCCTTTAGGGGATCTAACCTCCGAAAAGTTAATTACTAAGGACAAAAGGATGAAAAAGAAAAAGGTGATGAATCCACAGATGACTCCTGATCATCCAAAGAAGCACTTGATTCCTGGAAAAGCTGGGGTAGTGTCAGCAAAGTCATCCCAGATGGTTTTTCCTCCTAGAGAGGAAGCCTGGGGAAATCATCAGAAGAAAGATATCAGCTCCAGTATTTCCTCATCTAATTATAGCTCGAAATTGCCCACAGCTGCCATGGGAAAATTTAACCTTGAATTGTCACAACTATTGAGTGATTTGCATGGTCTAGCCCTGGATCCTTTCTATGGTGTTGAAACAAATGGCCCATCAATTACAATGCAGTTTCTTTTGCATTTTCGGTCCCTTGTTTATCAGAAAAGCTTGGTTTTATCCCCTCTGCCAGAGACTGAGCCTGTTGAAGTGCAGTCTAGGAGATCTCCATCGAGTCTTGGGGCTCCAGACGGTTCTACTATTGAGAATGTTAGAGATTCAGTGCCTTCGAAATCAGTAAAACCTCCAGTCAGACCAGAAGATCCAACAAAAGCTGGACGGAAGCGCATGCCATCTGATCGGCAAGAGGAAATGGCAAAAAAGAGATTGAAAAAAATTTATCAGTTGAAGTTGTTGGCCAGTGAGAAGAAATCCAATCAGAGTTCTGAGAGCCCACGTGTAGAAGGAAAAGAATTGTCGGCTATGGCTCCACAAAAGTCAGTAAGACCAGATTCGGTCAAGAAAATGGATCCTCCAGCTAGAACAGTTGAGCCTACCATGTTATTGATGAAGTTCCCTCCTCAGACATCCCTCCCATCTGTTGCAGAGCTGAAGGCAAGGTTTGCTCGTTTTGGGTCAATGGATCAATCAGCTATACGTGTCTTTTGGAAGTCCTCCCAATGCCGTGTGGTGTTCAGGCACAGGTCTGATGCAGAGGCAGCATACAAATATGCTGTTGGAAACAAATTCTTGTTTGGCAATGTGAGTGTTAGATACACTGTTCGGGAAGTAGGAGCCACTGCACCTGATTCTGAGAAGGGTCGAGGAGATGACATTTCCATGGAGGCTGCGAGATTGAGGGATCCTCCAACTGAACCTGCAGCAACGCTCACGTCCCTGTCTCTTCCTATCATGCAACCAAAATCAATTTTGAAGAAACCGACAGGCGATGAAGTGGGGCAGGTAACTGGAGGTAATGGTGGTAGGGGGACATCACGTGTAAAATTCATGTTAGGTGGGCAAGAAAGTAGTAGGGAAGGGCAATTGATGGGTGGTAATGGTAATAGAAACAACTTCAACAACAATGCTAGTTTTGCTGATGGTGGTGCATCTACATCTGTTGCTATGGATTTTAATAGTAAGAACTTTCAAAACGTTATTCCTTCTACTTCATTGCCTGTTCTTCCTATGCCTACTCAATTTGCAAAAGCCCCGCTCGGTAATCCACTTCCTACCGAAGTAGCACCCAGGAATTTGCACAATTATGGGAATCCCGGTTTAGTGCCCAATAATCCAGTTCCTGCTGAACAAGTACCCAGGAATTTGCACAATGTTGGGAATTCCAATGCCATGCCCAACAATCCACTTCCTGCTGAACTAGCACCTAGGAACTTGCACAATTTTGACAATCATAATGCTGTACACAATAGCATGGATGTTTCCAAGCAGATGCTCAGCCTCTTGACAAAGTGCAACGATGTTGTTAACAGAGTTACGGGCCTGCTAGGCTATACACCTTATCATGCTCTCTAACGAAAATGTTTGGACAAAAATTTGGTCGAATAGATTGACCTCCTAAGATGGCAGCAAAACTGATATTGGTGTGCAACGATGGGCAGGACAAACTGCAGTCTTTTAGTTGGGGCATTTTGCTTCATACGCAAGGACTGGGAATTCGAAGAAGTCAAGAAAGAAGCTAATTGTAGAAACCTGTTAAGGGGTTTGTAAATTGCTTTATTCCTGAGAGCCGGACCGGACACGAGAATATGTAATCGATACAACACACTGCAATGCCTCTCTTGTTGTCTGGTCTGTGTTTATTTTGTTTACCTGCTGTTCACCTTAAGCTTTTCTTCGAGCTGTTTAAGGAGATAGTCTGAGCCATAATTTGCCTGCTTAATGCTTTAAATGCATGTAAGAAAATTCACTTGAACCGAAATCTATAGCTTTTTGGTCGGTGGTTCCTTAATGTTTTGGAAAATGACGAGCAAACTACAGCTACAATAGATGAAAACTTGATTTACTTGCAGTCAAGGCTTGAAAGAACAGTCTTTGGGCCTTGGCTCAATCATATGTTAGAACTTGAGGATATCATGATTTATCGTCATTGGAATTCTAGGAAATATTAAAGTGATGGTTTGATTGTATTATTGTCAATGAAATAATTTGCCAAAATAATATGGTTTTACCAAATTCAAAATCCTCAATATACACATTTTATGGGAAACAGTAATTTAGATTGAAAATGTGTAGACTTTTTGGGTTAACCTTATACCTCATTTTCTTGTTTTTTTTTTTAAAATAAGACCAATTGCATAGAAGACTTCACAAAAAAGCATTTATTCTGATAAGATATTTCAAGGACAGTCATACAATTTAAAAATAAGTTTTATAATTAATTGTTTACGAAGATAATAATTTGAATATTTATTATAAAGTTGAAAAGCTTAACCGGATATTATAAACAACATTTTGTTGTTTATTGATTCTATTTTATAAGAGCATACATTGTTTTGTTAATCCTATTTAATATATATATTTTTCTTTTTTGGAAATAAAAATTGTATTTAATGAAAAAGGATATTTATCCTTGTTTCATTGCAAGGTTACAGCTCAAAGCATATGATAAAAGAACAGTTGTATAGGCATGGTCATCCCTCGATATACAATCATATCTATCAACCTGGCTCTGATACCACTCAGGGACCCCGAAAGGCACACAGGGAAACCATGACACCAAACTGGCCAACTGGCGATGCCATACTGACAAACAACTCGTTTGGACTAAATCAACGATTAACCAAAGTCATATTGGAAGCATGTCTCCTTTAGTAAGTTCCAGGTATGATAGACCTGGAACTTTGGTCCTTTGTGTTGCCTTGTAATTTCAAGTCTCTTCTGCATCATTCTTTGCATGTTTGAGAATCTACTTCATAGATATGATAATTTATAACTATCATCAATTTTCATTTGGTTATTTACGTGCACCACTTTGGTATGCATATATGATTTCCAAGTATGTCAAGAGTGGGAAGTTTGAATTTGATCACGTTCCATATTGTAAGAGTAGCTCTAGGGCAACGGTGTTTGCACTTATATTGGATAGGTTGATTCATTGTAGAGAGATTTACAAGAGTGATTAAAATATTTACCTAAAGGTTCCAGTTTCCAAATAAGCTTATCCTCATGCTAATGCAGTCTACATTTCTTAAGAAAATTGAGAATATGTTGAAATTGTTAGACTTTATGATGGAGATAGCCTGGGACACTATTGCATTTGATTTGATTGATCTTTGTAGATGATCTAGTTCAGTGATCTAATTAGGGGGACTATAGGTGGTCCAAGTATCATGCCAAAAGTAGATATGCATTTCTGTATCCAAGCTATAAAGGTAATGAGAAAGTTTAGTGTTGTCAAGTTGTTTAGCATAAAGGACCACTCGATAGAATCATATGCCTTTTGGAAGTCAACCTTTATTACACAAATCTTATGGCTTCTTTCTTAGTGTAATGCTTAAACAACTCATATACTATCATGATATTGTCTCCTATGCTTCATCTTGGTAGGTATTCACCTTGTGCTTCGTCTATATGATTTCGTAAGACTAGTTTCAACCTTTCAACTAATACTTTGGCAATGATTTTATAAACAATGATGTAACAAGCGGTCTATAATCATGCATGGTTTTTTGCTCATTACCTTTAGGAATTAAGGTAATGGTGGTTCTATTTATCTCTTTAAGCATTCTAATCTTGTTGAAAAATTCAAGGATAGCTTCTGTTACTATATTTCCTGTGGAAGCCTAGTTTTTGTAAAAACTTTGTGGTTGGTCTATCAAGACCTGGTGCTTTATGTGAGTGAAAAGATTTTAAAACTTTTGAGATTTCTTCTGGGGTAATTGGTTCAGCTAAAGAAAGGGCCTTTTGGGGAGATAAGTTGTCTTGAAGGATCTCATATAGTAATCTGGGTGTTAAAAGAGTTTAGTAAGTTGGTGAAATGTTACATGGAAGCTTTGAGGAGCATGTTTTGAGTGGAGACTTAGTTGCCTTCATGGGTGATGGAGATAATTCAATTAACGGCTTTCATGGAAGCAATGGATTTGTGAAAAAGGTTAAGTTTTTATCACCAATTTTCAACCAACTTATTCTAGACCTTTGCTTTAGTAATGAGTATAGCTTGTGAAAAGTTGGACAAGGATTGCTTCTCTTTTTCTTGAAGTTCAACTGAAAAGAGATTTGCATAGAGATGAGTTTGAGCTTGTTCAAAAGCAAGTTTAGCATTACATACCAAGTGATGTATGTTTCCAATGTTCTGTTTGTAGAGGAATTTCAACTATTCCTTTATCTTAGCTAGTTTTTTAATAAGGATAAATTGCTTTGTGCCTATCACTGCAAGAGTTAGACCTCTCTTCACATATTTATGGAAGCTATACAGGTTGACTAAAAAATCATTAAACCTGAAAGGCGGTTTGATTGGATGACTAGGGGCAATGTGAACTAAGATAGGGGAATGAATTGAGCAACTAATGTTTAGAAAGTTTGCAATACTATGTCGAAAAGATTGTAGCCACTCCAAATTAGTAAGGCCTCTATCTAATTTCTTTTTGATAAAGGAGTTCTCTTTCTACTTGTCACTCTAAGTGAAGAAATTTCTTGCAAAAGGAAAATAAAGGCCTAAGAGAAGAGTCACCTTGAACCTCAACTGAGCAAGTGATTTCATTAAAGTCCCTAAATAAAAGCCATAGGCAATTAAGGGTGATTGCAATATCTCTTAGTTTGTGAATTTCTCTGAAAAGGATAGTTGAGAGGATAAACAGTAAAGATATAAGCATATTGGTTGCGCTCTTTGGTGCATACCTTCAAATGAATGAGTTGTTCAGTCACTATAGATTGAAGAATGAATATTTTTGCTTTATCATGTAGTAATATGATTCTGCCATTCAAATGAGCTTCATAGTTGTATGATAACTTCTAGCATCAAGGAAAAAAGTTTTGAAACTTACAGTCTTGTTTAATTTTCGATTCAAGAATGCCTAGAATAATATGCTTATTGTTGATTGTAAACCCATTTACTTGTTTTACGCTAAAAACCACAAGTATACAGGTCGTTACTTGTCGTAAAAAGCAGATATTGTCCTATAGAGATTGTGCTTAGGCACCACTTAATTTAGGTTGTGCTTTGTTTAAGACTCAAATTTGAATAATAACTAAAAAGTAAACTAAATCGAAACAAACTAGCAACAATCGAATAATGTAATAGTGGAAATATGAAGAGAGAATTAATCAAGTTATGGGAGAGGGGATTTTACGTTTCATTAATGCTAATCTAGCCTTTTATGAGTTTATGGGGTGTCGATTCTAGATGATCATAGGGTTGATCTCTCTCGTTATAATAATTCCTAAATTGTAAACCCTAATCGAATTAATGAAACTTGCAATCGCTCGATTCATAAATTAGCCACAATTCTAATTAGTTCTAAAGCTCTCTAATAAACAATCGGGTCTCGCACGGGATCTCTCTCTATAGATCGCCTAACTCTCGTTAATCCAATGTAATCATTTTTATCCAGTTCACCCTCTCAGTTTGTTACTGGAATATGCAAATGCATTAATCAATCACAACATCCAACTCAAGTAAACACAAATCAACTAGATTAACATTAAATATAACAACTCAAAATCCATAACCATACAACCAATCTCAATCTTACACATTTAAATGAATAAAAAAGTAAATGGCGGAGGAATTGAAACTCAGGTTGGATGATTCAGGAGAGCAGCGGCGATGGAAGATCACCTATTCTGAGAAGCTTCAGTGTCAGAACCCTCTTCTTCTTCCTCTTCTTCTTTTCCCTCTCTCTTCTTTCTCTCTCTCTTTTAGGTTTCCAAATGTAGGCAAAATATAGACTCCCTCTAGGGTTCCGTCACTATCCTTTAATAATATTTTCCAATAAGGTAACCCTAGTGTCTTTTCGGGGTCTGAAATGTCCCTCAAAAACTTGAATCTGAAAGTGACCCCGTGTTTGTCTGCGCGCAGGCCACAATCGTGACCTTTAGTGCACAATTGTGGCCAGTTCATCTGCTCCCTTTGCTTGAGTTTTTGTCACGATCGTGGCATATTTTCCAAAATCGTGGCCCTATGTTGGTGCTTCTGTCACGATTGTGGCAGGTCCCCTATTATTATGGCCTTGTGTTTTGGTTCGGGTCTTCTCCGAATATTCTGAAACACTAACAAATTCATCACGGCACCTCATATATATAAAATTGAAGCTTAAAAATATGTTCTCACCTAAAGAACAATTAAAACACAAATGTTTATGAACTAACACAATTCTTAAGCTAAACACACGCTAAACAATCAACTTAACCACTAAACACATATCAAATTACCTACACAAATACAATGCAATCTACACCTATCAACATCTGTACACTTAAACTTTTGCTTGTCCTCAAGCAGAGCTCAAATACAACTAATAAAATTCTATCACTTCATTTTCACAAAGATTAAAGAATGCAATCCATCAAACTTTGGCCAACTCAATTGTCAAGCTACTACACACATCATAACTAATTTTCATTGGTGCACGTACACAAACTCAACCTATGAAACCATCACTCAAAGATAAGTATAAATTCACAATGTACCTTCCTTACGGATTTTACTCATTTCTCTCAAGTGTTTGATGGTTAGTGTTTCGCTCAAACTTTCTATAGGAAACCATACTATTATAGGCTTGCTAATATACCAATTCTTCTCCACAATGATTACATGCTAGGATATATCAAAAGGGTTTTGTTTCGCGTTGTAACGTGGCTAGGGTTAAGGAGGGTTAAACAGATTATAAAGGGTTTATCACAAGCATTTATAAACTACTAAGTGTACACAAGGATGACATGTAACACCTGAATACCCCCTAAGAGGATATACAGATGCCATACAAAACAATCCTAAAACATACCAAGATATTCTAGAAATTCATTGAAAATAAGATAACATACTTTACATTCATACTTTGCTGAGTTATATACAGAATATCATGTACATATTGTAGTCATCATATACATGCCTTACATATAAATCCATCCGATATTATAGTTATTACAAACCCATTTATACAAAACACAATATGTTTTAACACATTGAGATACAACTTAACACTTAAACATAACATTTTCCAAAATCATATAAAGTCCTTCATTGGCCACAGCGGTTGTCCCAGCCTTAAGTCTTCTTATCAGAACCTACATGAAGGCAAAACCATCATGCAAAATATATAGCTTCGTGGGGAATAATTAAACAAGATATATAATGGCGACCGTTTCTAATAGTTGACTAACATTCACATGTACTGAATCGGGTCATATCATAAGCAATCTTTAATTATTCATATTAAAGAGCAATCCAAATAATATTTGTCTCAGAACAGAATGTAATTCATCAGTACTATTCATTCTTGCATTAGAACAAAACATATAAGTATCAAAAAAGAACATCATTACTTCAGAACAGAATGTACAAGTCTCAGAACATAATATAATTGTGTCAGAACAGAACATAACTTGTATCAAATTCAAATATATCTTGTATCAAATCAGAACTTATCTTGTATCAGATCAGAATTTATCTTGTATCAGATTAGAACTTATCTTGTATCATATCAGAACATATATCAAAACACAAAATAGAGTAGCCTACTAGTCCTTTTTACAAAAGTGGATAACGAGACAAAAATAAAAGATACCTATGATTGGTATCTCAGAAACAAAAGAGACTTAAGCTTTTGAAACAAAAGACACTGAAGTGTCTAAGATCAGAAGATACTGGAGTGTCAAGTACAAAAGACACCAAAATGTCTAGATACAGAAGACACCTTAGTGTTTAGTTACAAAAGCAGCTGCAAACCCTTCTAGGCATGTTTATTTACCCACAACTAGGACTTGACAGTTTTAAAAACAAAGCATTTCAGATTTTAGAGTCACATGTAAGGGATGTAGTGCATAACATATGCATTTATTCCATTTTGCTCAAATTTAACGTATTTATTCACATTTGATCAAACTTAACATGCATTATAAACATAAACATTTACAATAATGCACTAATGAATACATTAAGTAATTACACATTACATGTGTTCACACAAGTTCCCAATTCATAAACATTCACATCAATTTTCTAATGGTATCAATTAATTCCACGTTACTAATCATGGTCCATCTAACCAAGATTCTTATATTTACTTTCATGAACATGTAACATTTCAACTAGGGCATAATTTGGGGCCTTACAATTCTCTCCCCTTAAAAGAATTTCATCCTCGAAATTCATACCTGATGAGAATAGCTAAGGATACTGAGCTCTCATGGTTGATTCCAATTCCCATGTTGCTTCCTTGAGTCTATGGTGTTGCCAGAGTACTTTCACCAACGGTATTTGCTTATTTCTGAGTTGTCGGATTTCTCTGACTAAAATAGACACAGGCCGTTCCTCATAAGACAAATCTGGTTGTACTTGAATTTCTTGCACATGAATCTTATGTGTATCTTCAGACCAATATTTTCTCAACATAGAAACATCAAACACATCATGCAATTTGTCCAATTCTGCAAGAAGAGTTAACTGATAAGCTACTGGTCTAACTCACTTAAGAATCTTATAAGGGCTGATGTATCATGGGCTGAGTTTACCTTTTTTCCCAAACCGAAGTATGTGTTTCCACGATGACTCTTTCAAGAATACCTTATATCCTAGCTGATACTCAATATCTTTCCTTTTTAGGTCAGCATAGAACTTCTATCTATCACTGGCGGCTTTTAATCTTTGTTGAATAACTTGAACCTTTTCCTCAATATGTTTCACAATATCAAGCCCAATCATCTTGTTTTCACCTAATTCAGTTCAACATACCAGAGTCCTACACTTTCTACCATATAGGGCTTCATAAGGTGCCATGCCAATACTAGTCTGATAACTATTGTTGTGAGCAAACTCCATCAAAGAAAGATAGTTATCCCAACTTTTAGAGAATTCTAACACAACCCCGAAGCATAACTTTCAATATCTGAACAACCTGTTCAGATTGTCCATCTATCTGAGGATGAAAAGTGGTACTAAACTTGACCTGGGTACCCAAAACCTTTTGCAGAATTTTCTAAAATCTCGAAGTAAAT
>JAOTAW010000007.1:5021024-5031156 GCA_025629945.1 Erythroxylum savannarum | reverse complement strand
ATGTGAAATAAATATGTGAATTATTTGTTATGTGACTGGGTGAGCCATCGATGATGGTCACTCACTGAGTTCGCAAAACTCACCCAAATTTGCTAATATTTTTCAGGATCAGAAGAATACCCCGTTAGACCAACGGGAGTGTACTTACAGCATACAAGTGAAGGATAGAGGTCGGGATCAGTTCGCGTCTGCATTGCATGTCTTTAATTTATATTCCGCAACTTTTGTATGAAATTATATTTTGAAATGACTAAAGTGTTTGTAATTGTGAAAGGGCCCAATTGGCCATATGGGAATTTTGTAAATTTCACTGTATGATTGAAAAGGGCTTATGTCCTATTTGATTATGGTCTTTCGCATATTGTGTTTTGTGATTCAAAAAATATATATATACCGATTTTTGATTAAGTGAGTGCTTTTGCACGCCACCCTCGCGGGGCACGGACTCGGATATCACCGTAGATGTCGGGTTCAAGTCGCGCGGGAGTGAGATGCTACAAGACCCGTGGTTAGTTTTGGGGGAATTCAATTGTTATTTAAAGTCAGATGAAGTAGAGGGATGTGTGGGTTTTCATTCTAGAACATGGAAAGAGCTCTCTCAGCTGCTTCAACGAGTCGATCTAGTGGACCTTAGAGGGCTAGGCAGATGGTACACATGGGAAAACAAACAACAGGGGAATATATTTATAAGGAAAAAATTAGATAGAACTATGGTTAATCAAAGATGGATCAATTCCTTCCCTAGAGCATCGACTTTATTTGGAGACCCAGTATTCTCGGACCATGCTTCTATTTTGGTTCAGTAGATGTGTGTTGGATCTAGGATAGGTGTTCTGTTTAGATTTTTCAATGGTTTAACTCAAGTAGAAGGTTTTATGGCCGTAATCAGTAAGGTTTAGGATAGAGAGGTGGTTAGGTACAAAGCTTTTCAACTTATTTAGAAATTGAAGCTAGCAAAAATAGCTATCAAAAAGTTTAACAAAGAACATGTTCAGGACTTGAAAGAGTTAAGTAAAGCATTGATAGAGGTTCAGCAGCAATGTTTTATGGATCCACACAACGTTAGATTAAGGACTCTTGAAGCAGATCGATTGAAGAATTACCAAGAACCGTTAAGATTGCAAAGTTCAATTATTAAACAGAAAGCAAGACAGACATGGCTTAAAGAAGGGGATATTAATTCAAAAAAATTTCAGGTGTCTTTGTTGGTTTGAAGGAATACTAACACCATCACTGAATTGAAGGATGAGGAGGGTAACTTGATATCTGATCAGCAAGAGATCTTTGATCACATTCGAGGCTACTTTATCAATCTAATGAGGAGCACTGAAGTTCAACAGAGTGGATTTGGGGTAAGAAATGTTCTAGAGTTCAGACCAAACCAATCACTCTTGGAGATGCTCAATGCCCCTTACACTTGCCAATAGGTGAAAGAGGTGGTGTTTCGATTACATAGTTAGAAAGCGCCTGGTCCTGATGGATATTCTATGGTTTTTTCCAGCAAACTTAGGACATCACGAGCCCTCTCTTAACTGATGTGGTGTTGGAGTTCTTTTCTTCTGGTTCATTGCTGAAGGAGATCAACCATACTTTCATTTGTCTAGTTTCTAAGATAGATAGGCCCGCGATGATTACAAATTATTGTCTAATCTCTTGTTGCTCGACTGTTTATAAAATTATAGCTACTTTACTTGCAGATAGATTGAAAGTAGTGTTGTCAGAGGTGGTCCATGTGGCACAAGGTGCTTTTCTGTCATTGAAAAGCATCGGTGACAATATAATGATTGTTCAAGAGTTGTTAGGGGAGTATCATACTAGGAAACATATTAAGATTTGTGCATTGAAGCTTGATTTATTTAAAGGCTATGATACCATTAGTTGGGAATATTTGAAAGTTTGTTTGGAAGCCATCATTTTTCTTGTTATATTTTTTCATTGGATTCAACAATATATACAAACTATATCGATGAGTGTGTTAGTGAATGGGATGCCAACGAGACCTTTTTTAAATTCTAAAGGGCTTAGGCAAGGGGATCCACTTTCCCCTTACCTATTCACTCTAGCTATGGAGGGATTTTCTAGACTTGTTTCTAAACTTGTGGATAGCAATGGTCTATTTCAATACCATTTTAAATGTAGGCATCTGAAATTGTCACACTTGCTTTAAGCTGATGATGTTATTATATTTTGCAAGGCTGAACCTAATGTTATTATGATAATGATGAACATGGTATACACATTTTCTAGTTGGTTGGGGATGAAGATAAATGAGCAGAAGAGTGGCGTGTATGTGTCCTCTGGTGTCAGGAACCCAAAATGGATAAGCAATATGGTGGGGTTTGCACTACAGGAAACTCCTTTTCGCTATTTGGGAGTTCTTATTACTTCGGCTAAGCCTAAACTTTTAGATTTTATACCTTTGTTTGAAAAATTGAAATCTAGAATCCTTGCTTGGCAGAACAGATTCTTGTCATCAGCTGCTATAGTCACCCTTATTACTTTTGTTTTGAATAGTATATATGTCCACTGGGCAGCTCATATGATAATCCCAAAGATGGTGATCAAGGAAATGGAGAGGTTACTAAAATCGTTCTTATGGTCTTGTAAAGCAAAAAATAGCAATGGGGTCAAAGTGAAGTGGAGTGAAATTATTCTTCCAAAGAAGCATAGGAGATTAGGGGTCATTTCGATTACTCAAATGCAACGGGTTTCGCTATAGAAGAGGATTTAGAGATTGTTTGTAAATAAGGAAACTTTGTGGGTGAAATGGGTGCAGATTTATCATCTTAAATCTCAATTTTTGGCAGCTCCAACAGAACCGTGAATATTCATGGATTTTTAAGAGCATGTTGAACCTTAGGGAGCAGATTTATCCTTGCATGAAGTATAGGGTAGCGAATGGAGAAGACATATGGCTGTGGTATGATAACTGGACTAAGTTCAATCCTCTTCGGTTGCATAATGACTTACAAGTGTTAAGAAGTAGGATTCCTAAGGAGGCAAAAGTTGCATGGTTCATCCAAGAGAGGGATAGGATTTGTAATATTAGGCATTTTCAATTGCTGGAGAAGTACTTACTTGAGCTGCCTACTATACGAAGGAAGGATAAGTTTATATGGGCTTTACATGCTAGCGGGACATTCAATAACAAGTCGGCTTATAATCTACTGTTGGCACCAACAGAGTCAGTCCCATGGGCAAAAACCGTATGGAAGCAAGTTTTGAGTCCCAAAATTGCCATTTTCTTGTGGTTAGTTATATTGAACAGATTAAGAAATAAAGACTGATGGTTTGGGAGTTACGATCCGCTATGTGTCTTATAAAAACAAGTAAATGAGAGTAGAAATCATTTGTTCTTTGAGTGCAGTTATAGCAAATCTGTGCGGAGCAGAATTTTGAACATGATTCGACGTCTAAGGTTCTATTTTGATTGGAATGAAACATTGAAATCTATCATTCGGTACTCCAACTTAGGTCAAAGGGATGGATTAATCATCAAGACTTTTTTTCAGATGATGATTTATTATACTTGGAGAGAAAGAAATATGAGAATCTACAATAATGAGGAGCAGCACAAGTATGAACTTGTCGAAGCAATTGTCAATTTGATCAGAGAGACTATGATAACCAAAGGGAAACAAGACAACATTAGCCAAGAACTTAGATCGTTATGGTTAATCTGATATTTTATTTGTAATTGCTGTACATTCTGTGTAGTGTAGCTTTTTACTGCTTTTAGGATCCTCGAGGAGGATTGTGTATAAATTTCTGCTTTGTTAATATATTTCCTCTTAAATTTCCAAAAAAAAAACGCCTCTTTGAAGTTTATAATTTATATACGGCTTCAAAATTGATTTGTTGACTGTAAAAAGATCAGTTAAAAGTAGTATGTATCATATAATGTACAAAACTGGTCCTCTGTATTAGACATTGTAGTAAACCTCTCTCTTTACTGTTTGACGTAGATATATATTACAAGTAATAACTTGAATGTAAATGATCTTACACATAATTGATTAAATGCACCCAATGGCTATGTTTTTGGCAAGGTGCTACAAAACGTGTAAACTTGAGTCTCCCAGTCTTTACTGATGAAGTGTTATTACATAACCATTCTGAAAACCAACTTCAACTAACCCAATTAGCAAATCCCGCATAGCCAATAAATGCCTGCTACATTGTGATTCCTAGGCATTCCGAAACAAAACTCTACATAAATCCAAAATAAAGCAGTATAAGCACAAATAGATACATCATTCTACCTGAATGGAGCAAGTGGATTTGGACTGCTAGGAACTTTCAGGCTTCTGAGCTCTTTGCATACATGATCTAACATGCCGAGAAAGTCTCTTACAATCACGAAAATACGAAGTGGGTTGGCTTCATCTTTGCTCACATCCCCATGGAAGTACTCAGTAATTTCTCTAACATGTAACATAACTTTGTCTTCATCTTCCTGCAACTCCTTCAGGTTCTTCTCAGCATAATTTTGGAAGGATTTCATTGAGTGAATAAATTTTGTGCTCCTTTCATCCATTGACAAGTCCTTTTGTACAAGATGCTGTAATTTGGCCATTCCATCTGATAAATATGAGACTGAGCTTGCAAGAACTTCTATGTCTACTGTGGCAGTTTTCTTGACATTGTAGAGTTCTGTACTTAAACCAGCAACAAGGCCTAAGCCCATCTTTCTATAATCTTCTTCCTTCTCTTCAATTGTTTTATTTTTGTTTTTCTGATTGATCTTTCCCATGATACTATCTGCGACTCGAATCCCTTCCGACCTTGTTATTTCTTGAACAACAAAATGTAGTAATGAAGTTTTTCCATCTGTTCCTTTCACATCAGCGAGCTTGAGGAGAGCATCGAGTTTGAATGCTTTAGCACCTCCTCTGATTGTTCCAACATTCATGCGATTGCCTGTTTTGAGCACAGCTTCCAGTAATTTCATGAAGAGCCGGCTAGACCTGAGTTCTTTGCAAGCCTCCTAGCACATGATATGGTAAATTAAGGTAATGTAAGTTGAATGTAAGATATCGGTTGCAGACTTCCGGTGAAGGATGGACTAATTTTATGGTAATTGTTACCTCTAGCATTGAAAAAGAGTTTCTCAAGAGAGCCACCTCATCTTCGAAAGTTTCCTTATAAAGCATTGCTTCAACTCTTGCGAAGGCAAATGGTACTCTAAGCACTTCTCTGACAAATTTCTCTGCTGCTCCCAGTTCGTTGATGTGTCCTTTATACTCACAAAGCTTAGCCTCTTCTTCCTTAGTTGGTGCCATCTTCCCCAATGCCTCAAGTTGTTGCAGTCCCAATCCATCCCCTGCTTCTCACAATTTCAAGATTGTTAGTACTTGCTAAAGGAAAATTGCTTTTCTGTTAGATTTTGTCTGACCCTGACATTAGGGATGAGTCAAAAGTTGATCTAGCTTGGTTCATTATTCATCATAAGTCGGTCTCGATTATTATTTTCCTGAAAATATTAAGATTAAGCCTTGCATGCATCTTGTGGTTGCCCCTTTTTTAGATATGCATATTTGTACCTCTTGTCAGTGCCTCGCAAACTTGATCGGCGGTTGCATTCAAGGCTTTAGATAGTATAGTTATATTCTGTAGCCTCTTAGGCTCAAGGACGTGCTTGCTTGGAGATGGACTTTTGCTCTTCACTTCATCGTTCTTCAAAGTACCTTGTAAGTTGTACCCAAAAAGTGATTCGATCATCTCCTCGTCGAACCTGTTTCATAAGTCTAAGAAGGTAAATTTTCTAGTAGAAAGTCACAGAAGCATCATATATAAGAACACTACACTTACTCGAAGGAGCTTGATCTTATCTTGTCCCACACCATACTACGATCTGGTGCGGCTCTAACTTTATCCCAGTGAAGGGGCTTTAGTTTTGCAAGGGGAGCTCCATCCTTGCCCAAAGGTATATTGGGAGGAAATTGAGATGGTGGAGGAGGTGGTCCTTTGGCTTTTAGAAATGACGGTGGGCATGGTGGTGGAGGGACAGTTAATGAAGCTTCAGAATGATTGGCACATTTCTTAGGTGATGAAGATGAGTCATTTTTGGGCTTTTGACTTAATACTGACGAGCAATTCAAACTAGAAGACAATAAGTTTGGGAATGCCGAAGGCATGGAAGATTTAGATGTAAATTTTGTAGGCCAGGAAGATTTTCTCAAGTTGAATAAAGGCCTACTGGGCACAGGAGCAGGTGGAGGTGGAGGAGGAGGAGGAGCTGGTGCTGGTGCTGAAGTAAATGTACAAGCCAAAGCGTTGTCACGGTCATTATTTGAATATTGTGGGAGGTTATGTTGCAAATTTTCAACGGAAATTGAGATATGATCCAGTGTTGCCTGTGGTGTGTATAAATTTGTGGACGAAGATGGTCTAGATGGTGATGTCTTGGGAAATTTTGGAAGTGAAAGTTCTGAAGTTTCAGTAAGACTACCAGCTGAAGCATTGGAAAGCAGGTTAGCAGGAGAATATGAATCAACGAAAGAATGAAAAGATTCATCATCAGATGAATGGCATTCCGTATTAATCGTTTTATCAGCAGACATGAAGTTAGCACCATCAGACTCATATTTTGTTGATTCTACTTCCTCATGAACGGGCATGATTTCCCTTGTAGAAGATCTACCACTGTCACAACATTCTGATCTTATTTTTAGTTCTTGGCTAGAATCCTCCCTCGTATGAAATGTCAGGTTTGGTGTATAATTATCTGATGAGTTCTTAGCATGGGCAGAAGGTTGTTTACTGCAGGAACTTTGTTCCTCTAAATCTGTACCTAAAGAAGTAAGGTACAGGAGATCAAGAACTGGATTTAGACTCACCTTGCTTGCTGATTTCTTCCACCTCACATTCTTGGCCTTACCTGTGTTCTTAACTTTGTTCCTGAACACCGTCCTTTTAGCAGAGTTTACTGTATTCCTTCTAAATCTACCAGAAATCCAGATGAAACCAAGAGCAGAAACTATGAAAGCAGCTCCTACTGAGACAACAACCGCTGTGACAACTCTTCTTGTTCTAGCTTTATCACTTTGATCCTTGTGAACAGTATGCGGTGAGTGTAATGGATTGATATGATGTAATGGAGGCCGAGAATGTACATTGATCGGCAGCCTTGGAGGGGAGGCTATCGCGTGGGTCGGATCTGGAGCCTCAGCATCAATGAGGGGTGATGGAGAAGGTGATGGTGAGACATAATTGCTTGGACTGTTCGTTTTCGGACTTCTCAGTCCAAATAAAGTTCTAAACCTTTCGACGATGGAAGTTTCTTTTCGTTCATTATCATCATCTCCTGAAACTTTCTGTATGTGCTTCTCATTATCATACTCTGTCGCCACCATCAAATGCAACTTTTGTTGAAGTCTGCAGTTCTCTGCACCATTCAAAGTGTGATTGTTTTGTAATGATAGAAGCATGAAAATGGTGATGATGAGAATCATGCGGAGAATCTGAGAAGAACAGCCCATGTTCTTCAACCAGAAATCATCAAAGTAGCAATCCAACTTTCTCCTTATAAATCTGATTCATATTTGCAACATTATTTATTTTTACTGGAAATAATTTAATTTGGATGGTGTAGGTGCTGGTACTGTGAAGTGAAGAACATGTGTTGCAGAGTCTTTAATGCTACTCCAAGGAACCCCTGAGAATGGCAGTTGTAGTTGTACTGGTCCTTCTTTTATTTGTATATACATTCATTCTTATCTCCTCTCACCTCCATAAATCCTCTGCAAAACACTGTTCTTTTATATTACAGTAGGTCTTCTGGCACTGTCCTCAACTTTTAATTGGATTCTCGCTCTGATGTCTTTAGTGTAAAGATCTTTCTTAACAAAAAGCTGATTAGATGGCCGTACATGTATTGGTGCCTAACCTATCACCGAGAGAGAGATGTAGTTGGTGATTTTCATCAGTTTTAGTGTGTAAAATTCAGTCATGGGATATGCACTTTGCATGAATCTTACAGACGCTAAAAGAAGCCAGAAGAACAGACAATTAAATGGTTTTCTTTGGGTCCCAATTTGGTTGGACCTGCCTAACCTTCAAGACCTCCATTATTAAGAGAGAGACAGAGAGAGGTTACATGGTCCATCACTGTCTCATGTGTTGAGTGTGGTATCTTCCAATTCACAAACCAATATGTAAGGTAAAGAATCTTGTGCTTTGGGTAACAGGATTCTTGGAGAAGGGATTTACAAATTTAGTAGTCTCTTTCAAACTTTATGTTGTTTTCATGTGATTTAATGTTACTTTTTTCCATTAGCATTTGTACTTTCTTAATCTTTCAGTTGAATTAATTTTGCATCCACATCATAATTGCAGAAAGGAATAGAAGGATCGTTGCATGCATGACTTGAAGCGTCGTCTAACTATGGATTCTCTCCAAAATTATCGACAAGCAAGTATACGCTCAAAAGTCAAATCCATTGAACTAGCTTTTGTTTACAAGTTAATGTTCCTTCAACATTTATAGATTTCCCATTTTGGAGTGATTCTCTTGAGGAATAACAACATAAAAATCCAAAAAAGAAGCAAGTGACCTTTCTCTGTCAGATCTATTATGTTTCTGTCAAATATGAAAAATGAATTCCAGGATTCATGCAACAGATTATTAAAACGAAATTAAGGAGTTCTCTTCAGGGTTTCGATGGGAATCATGAATTCTTAAGAGGAATCATGTTCTAAATAGCTGTTATAATATGGACGAGACAAAATCAGCTGCTTATTGGGATTTGCGTTTAGAATACTTCAATATCCTCGTCGACAGGCTGAACGAAACCTTGCAGGGGTTTCACCTGCATCTGATATCTGCCACCAACAAAATGCACTGCTTTTCTTTTTCCTTTTTTCTTATTGTTAAAGCTAATATATAATTCGCCTCTAAACCTCATTCAGAGCCTGTTATTATTTTCTGCCTAACTTTCGACCTAATTGGACTTCTATAGTGGACTCAAATTAAAAGGAAGATTAACGCAATACACGTCTAGTTTACACTTTCAATATATTTCTTAGGCCCTGAAATTTACATAAAGGATACTTAGCAAATTTTGTATAAGTAATAATAATATATTGAATCTTTTAAAAGATGAAATTGCACACCATTTTCTTTTCGGCTTATTATCTACAGTTTCTAAACATTTTCTTTAAAGATATTTTTATCTCGTACACGTGTAAATGTATATGGTAAAGTTTATAAGATAATTATACATTACAAATAAAATTATAATAAGATTAAAATTATGAGATTCACATTTCAATTATGTATTATCCCTAAATTATTTCTAGTTATTATTATTGTAACACTCTAATACTTCTTAGGAGGATATACGAATGATACTCAAAACAAACCAAGACAAACTAACAACTCCCAAAAAATAACGAAAATATACATCAAATTTCACATTTCACTAAGGTTTAAATGAGTCACAATTTGCAATTATCAAATCCATACATTAAAAACAAACCCATCCTGCTACATTATGGTTCTTACAAGTCATTTACACATACTACAAATTGTCTCATAATATTTATGAATACAACTCAAAGCATAAGCACAAAATCTTCCAAAAGTTAATACGTCTTTCTTTGACCATTGCGATTGTCCCAACCTTATTCCTGTCTATCAAGACCTACATGGAGAAAAAACCACCATGCTAAGTATATAGCTTAGTGGGAAAAATAATGATGCAAGATGGCGACTACTTTCAGTAGTCATCTAACATTTATATGCAAATGATTCATGATAATCAAGTGATGGAAAATACGTTATAACATGAAGTCATGAAATGACACATAACAGAAATTGAATATGATACTCAACGAGCGTACCGACTATAAGTTTGCATCAAAGCATAACAAATATTAGAACATATACATAATTTTCCTGCTAATCTTTTCAGAAGTGGGTAACGGGAGCAGAACATAGGATACTTATGATTGGTATCTACAAAAGAGGCAATAGCCTTTGAAACAGAAGAGACTAAAATCTCTAAAATAGAAGACATCATAGTGTCTCAGAACAGAAGCAACTGCAGACCATTCTAGAGATGCATATTTACCTACAATTAAGACTTGGCAGGTTAAAATTAATCATCAAAATATTAAAAGCAATAATTAA
>JAOTAW010000007.1:4777998-4788422 GCA_025629945.1 Erythroxylum savannarum | reverse complement strand
CCCACGGTTTGGGGTGAACCAGTATAAAAATTACTGTGTCTAACTCTCTCAACCTTCTCTATTTCATTACTGTGATTGTTATTATCTCACATACACAAGTTTTGTTAAAGAATCTTTTACAAACAAAAGCTATCGTAATTCTGAACTGAACAAGTTTTATTCTGAAGAAGGGATTAACGAAAAAGTTTACACAATTCAACCCCCCCTTCTTGTGGTTGATTATCATAATACTAACGTGTGATTCACTTCAAAAATGTCACTTGGAAGGGGTAGGATGGACCATGAAGACAACAACAATAGCAGTCCTTCTTCTTCCCTCTTCCTCTCTCCTCTTCTTCTCCTTCCTTGGATCTTTCTCAATGAAGTTATCTTCATAATCTTAATCTCTACTGAATCGTTGCATTCTTAAAAAATCTCCAATATCTTCACCCTCTTCCTCTTTTTTCAATTTCTCCAACCTGCTAGGTAAAAGTGAAGGTTTAATCTTGACAACAATTAGGGAATTAGTATTCGCCTTCCAACTAAATGATATATCCTTTTCTCCTTCGAGCACCTTGTCAATTTCTTCTTCATTAGTAATCCCTTGAGTAGTCTTCTCAAGATTCTCAAGCTCCTCTCCACTCTATAAGGTTACCGAGCTAAAGTTTTTTTGATTCACCTCGTGTTGAGATGGCTGATTCTAGGTGGTTGATAGTTATCGTCATCTGACCCATATGGCTTACCAAGTTTTGGATCCTAGATCTTGTATCTTGCTGGAATTGTCTCACATCATGCTAAAATTGCAGAACATTAGTAGTAAAAGACTTAACTAAGTCTTCTAGGTACTAAAAAGCTTATGGTCTATATGGGAATTATTATGCACCCTGTAGCCCATCTAGGAAGTAGTTTTGCTGGTTATTCCCTCTATAACTAAGGTTTGTATGATCACTCCAACCTTGGTTATATGATTGGGAATATAGGTTATAGGGAAAATTTCCACCAATAATGTATCCTTTTTATACACAAACACTAACAAAAAACGAAAAGATCAAGAAATAACTGTAAAAACTAATTATAAAAATATATATACAAAACACCAATTAAAATCAAAAGAAAAAAATAAATCACTACATTCCTGAAAATGATAGTAAAATCATTTATGCATGTCGAATGCACCAAAAAATAAACCTAACTCTGCAAAACTAAATTTATAGCATGGGTGAGTAAGGATCGTATCCACATGGAGTGTTTCTGTAGCTTTTGCAATGAAAGAATCGATGTTTAAGATATAGAGGAGGTTTTTGTTGGATGTAATTAAGAAAATAAAGTAAAGTTAAACAAATGAAAGTAAATCATATTAAGCGACAATAAAAGAGGAAAGTTGATGAATGATTTTGGAACTCGTTTCTTTGTTCAGTCTCAGCTTACACATAAATAAACATGCTTCATTGTCTTCTTATTTCACACTTCTCTTAGAAACTATTAATCATAGATTAACAACAAGCTCTGTTAACCTAGGTTTTCTCTTAGGTAGTGTTTAATCAAAATAAGGTCTTTAACTAAACCTAGCTATCGAACAACCTAGAACAAGCTCTCTAGATTTAGTAGGACAATTGCATTATGAATAAGGATAATAGATTAATTTAGGCAATTACCATATAAACTTGGGTCAGTTAACCTATGTTATGATGTCCCTAATAATTCTACATGATTAGTTGCCACAAATGAATCCAAAACATAACTATTACGTATTGTATTTAAGATTCTAACAATGGTTCTATATAAAAACAATCTAATAGAAGCATTCAGATCATCCTTACACAAATACCCAAATCAATAAGCAAATAATAACATAAACAACACCTAGAGAGAGAGAGATTCAGTAATACATAATGCAGAAGTGCTGAAATGCAAACCTCGACTTTGATTTCACCTTCGAATTGGAAGAAGGAAGATTAACACTCCATTAATTCCAAAGAAATAAGGTTTCTGCCCCTTCTCATGTTCCAAAAACTATTCCATACTCTCTTTGGCCGCTTAAATGTCTATTTATATGAAAATTTAAGTTTCTAGGGAGATGCACAGTTGGATATAAAATTGTGCATCAAACCACACATATGGCACTTTGGTGATTATACACGACCTTACATCTTACAAATCACGCAAATTCTTCATTTTCTTGTGTTTTCTTTCCCTATCTTCACTCTAATCCATCTCCTTCTTGTTCCACCTACATCTAACTATACATCCTAAAAAATGCCACTTTCTTGATTATGCACGGTCGTGCATCTTGCAGGTTATGCGAATTCTTCATTTTTTTTGTGTTTGCTTGTCCCATCTTCACTCTAATCCATCTCTTTCTTGTTCCACAAGGACAAATGAGTATGAATATCAAGAGAATGACTCAAAGAATGTGCTTTTAACTCATTTTAGCTCTTATGCTTCCAACTTGTACCTAAAACAAAATGTGATCCAAAATAAGTATCTTAAGCATTTCATAATATTAATCAAGTAATAAGGAGTGAGTATATAAAAAATCAAGCACACGTCAATTAACATTTTTGGTAACTATTTTTCAATTAACCCTGCCATCCCTAGTTTTTTTAACAACAACTCAGACATTGTGCAGTATACCTTTGAGGATTTTCTTCCTTTATCCCTTAACCAACCTTCCTCATTTGTCCACCAAAAGTCCCCTCCTTCCCCATAGATCAACACTATTAACTGACCAACCTCAACACCAACCTTATATGTTGTGAAATCCTATATCACACTAGTGGACAATGGAAACTTACAGGAAAGAATACCCTTCAAGCATTTCTTTAAAGCAGCTACTAAGAATGGAGTTGTTTTCCCTACCTTGCAACTTCTCCGGATTAGAGCATCAGCTTGGTCTTTAAGAATTACAAGATTTTTTGGGATAAAACATTAGCATTTCCATAAGTTCAGGCTTAGGAAAACTCTAAGTGGAGAAAATCTCAATTAGAGAAAACAATCCTTACAGATGATAAGTATTTTATATTCATATTCCGTAAGTATACTGGTCGCAACCAAATCCTAGAATAAGTCCTTGGCACATAGCAAGTAAACCACTTTTTCTAAAACAATGTAGGTTTAAAATGAAGCTTAATAGAGAAGATATTCACTCATTTCCAGTTTAGATAAAATTTTATAATTTTCCACTTGAATACTAGACCATTGGGATTGAGTTTCATCACTAGTGTTATTGGGAAACCTATAACTCTTGATTCTTAAATTGCTCCCTAGAAAGGATAGGCTGTGTACCAGTTTGCATTCAAGTCATAAAGAAGGATGAACTCACCTCCTATATAGCTGTCAAAAGGTTTACAATTGAAGGGAAACTTGTGGATCATCTAGTTCTACTATGATATCCCTAGAATCCAATGCAGACCAATATATGGAAACCAACAAGAAAAAGTTTCAAAATAGGAACATATAATGAACTAATGGGTGAGCTAGATAATGATCAAGCATGCAATCAAATCTATTGGAATTTCAAAGGAGAATGGTTCACAATCTTAGTGCTCTTCAAAAGAGGAAAACTCAAACCCCCCATTCAAAGGAGAACAACCCTATAGCATATGAAAATAAGGATACTCCAACTCCAAGTTTTGATAATTCCAAATTTGTTAATAGTATTTTTCCTTGAAGAAAATCTAGCAGAAAGAAGAAAAGAGGAGGCACCCCTTCAATGAAATAAATGTCTATATTGTGCTAGAATATTAGGGGACTTAACAGACCCAAAAAAATTAGGTTGTGAAAGACATCATTTTAGGGGAAAAAACTAACTTTTTTTGATTACTTTAGACAAAAATTAAAGCTAGTATGCTGAAAGAGGAGCTAAATTTTTCTGAAAACAAATGGAGCTTCATATCAAACCGTAAACACTACTATAGTTGTATAATAGTAGTGATATTCAATCCCTCTCTAGTCCAAATTGATGAAATTATCAGTTCAAATAACCTTATACATCTCAAATTCCAATCACACTTAATCTTTGGAATATTTCAACATTCCGTCATCTATGCTTCTAACCTTTGTTTCATACGAAGCTCCCTATATTAAGACCTAAGATTTGTAGGTCTTTTGTTATGTTTAAACCATGATACAATTGAAATTAAAGGGCTAAATGAAAACATAAACACTATAATATAGGGATGTGTGGCATTTCAACTAATAACCAAGCTTAAGACCTTAAAGAATGAATTAAAGATACTAAAGAAAAAGAAAATCCCAAAAACACAAGCGCAATTGGAGATAACTAAAAGTTTGTTAAGAAATTGTCAAGATGATCTCTATAAAAATCCATATGATATTAGACAGAAAGAATTGGAACAATAGGCCCTGCATAATTATATACATTCTCTACTAGCATATGTTCCTATTTAATTCATCAAGCAAGGATTTCCTGTCTGAGAGAGGGAGATAAGTGTACTAGATTCTTATTCAACACCATTTTAGTACACAAAAATAACAACATAATCAATACACTTAGAGATGTCCAAATCAATAATCAAGAGGACCAAAATGTGCTCAAAATAATGGTTTATAACTATTTCAAGACAATGTTCAGTACCAAGGCCAATGTCACTCCATAATTGAAGCATTACGTCACTTCATTAATCCTTATATTAATCATCTTACTAGCACTAGGCTAACTATAAAAGTTATATCCGAGGATGTGAAAAATTATTTATTCAGCCTAAAACTAGATAAAACACCAAGGCTAGATGGGTTTAATACAATTTTGTTTAAGTAGACTTGGAACTTCACAAGCAGTGGAGTAATTAATTGAGTACATAAATTCTTTAGGGATAGCAAAAATTATGAAACGATTGATTAAAATATTCTTATGCTTGATTCCTAAGAAGCAAACCCCTAACAACTTTTAGGATTATCGTCCTATATCTTATTATAACACAACTTATGCAATCATTGGGAAAATTCTTGCAGCTAGGCTAAAAAAGACCTTAATCCCTCTAATTAATCCTTTCCAGGGAGCATTCATTAGTGGAAGAGATATTGGAGATAACCTCCTCCTAACATAAGCACTATTCAAGGATTACACTACCAATCCATTTATCAAGAGCCACTCACTCAAAATAAACATATATAAAGCTTTTGACACACCGGACTGGAACTTTATAATCAATTTCATAGAAGCATTTGGATTTCCTAAGCAATTCATATACTAAATTGAACTTTACATAACAACAACCACTTTCAGTGCTTTGTTTAATGGAGTTAAATGGAATGATGTCTGTACCACTAAGCAATAAATTGGATTGGGCATCACATGTCTCAAACTCAAAAACCAATTACTAATTGTAAAGAAAATTTGGAGATTATGAATGAAAAGGAAGCCATATTGATCAAATGATGAACTCACATTATTTCTTATAGTGTTGCTTTTAGAATCTAAATGAAAATAAAAACCAGTCATGGCCTCTTATTGAGAAGTTAAGATTAAGAATCTCCACATATCCTCTATGAAAGAGTGATGTTAATGGGCTCAATACTTAGCTATGGTATTACAACTAGTATGACATCAACCCCTTATACTAGCTAGAAGAACTCAACCCACTTAAAGGGAGATTCCCATTAAATACAAAGTAGCAGAGAATCTCAGGGGACTCTTGGGTTTGCAACCATAGAGCCGTGTGTCTAATTGTAAACAACATAATAAATTATAGACCTGATGTAATAGAGGATAACATACTCATCTAGACACTAGAGAAATCCTTTCACTTTTCCAAGATATTCTATTTGGATTTGGTCTCAATTGTAAACAACTTGATAAATTATAGATCTGATACAATAGAGGATAACAGACTCATCTAGGCATTAGAGAAATCCTTGCATTTTTCCAACATATCCTATTTGGATTTCTTCAAACCATATTCTTCCAAAGTTGTATAAGCTCATCTATAAGCTAGCTATCATATCCTATCTAACCATTAAAAACAAGGTTTGGACCAAGAATAGATTAAAAAATCCAATTCCATTTTGTGTGTAATACAAAATTCAAGATAACACAGTGCAACATTTATACTTCGTTTGCACTTACAAATAATCCATTTAGTAAGGATTACAACATACATTAAAATTTCATTGTACTATAAGGAGCTAGGAAAAATTTATCAAATGGGTGATCAAATGGATCAAGATGTTAGACAATGATTCAATTGTGCTAAGGATTGCTTTCATCTATTGCATTTACACCATTTGAAGGGAAAGGAACAATATGATTAATAGCAAACTTGAATTGGAAAAATACATCTTAACTTAAAGACTGATACATTGGATTAGGGAAATTCTCATATTAAACAATTGTAGCACCAAAGTAAGTAGTAATGTAAGGAGGGTGTGGCTGTTATAATTTCAAATTTCTGGTGCTAGTTATTCCTAAGTAAACTTGTTAAATATTTTACTCTTTCTATAGTTAACTTTCCAACTTGTAAGTTAGCACTTTTGAGAGGCCTTAAGCCTATCTATTCATCAATATAATAAATGTAACTTCAAAAAAAAAGTTTGGTTTTTATTATGCTCTTCTTGTTTTGATCCAAATTATTTATTTATATTTTTTTAAAGATTTTTTTACCATAATCAAAACCCATCTTACTATTGTTTATATTGTGTAAAACTAAGATACTTTCTATATGATCTATTATTACTCACACTATTACATATATTTTAAATACTAACGATTGTATTCTAGGGAGAGAAAATCGTGCTACTCTCTTCTTCTACTTCTTTATATGGTCTGATCTTCATTCTTCCTTTCTCTAATCCCATATGCACTCTTATTTTTCTGCTAGTGTGCTCACAAGCATTATCAATCTATTCTTGTTTTTCTTCCTTCTGTGTTAGCCTAAAAGTTATCCTCCAGTTAGATTTACCTTTCCTCTACTCTTTCTATTTACCACACTTGCTTTCCTTTCTAAGAAACATATCAGTTGTCCCAAATAGCTTCCTACCCATCCCTTCTACTTTTCCTACCAAATATCCTTCATCAAACCCTTCTAGCATTACCTCTACTACCTCTAACTATACCTATAACCATAAAGAACTTCCTTCT
The DNA here is from genome assembly GCA_025629945.1 of Erythroxylum savannarum. NCBI lineage: Eukaryota > Viridiplantae > Streptophyta > Magnoliopsida > Malpighiales > Erythroxylaceae > Erythroxylum > Erythroxylum savannarum. The sequence goes on along the minus strand of JAOTAW010000007.1, from coordinate 4,781,344 downwards.
TCATAACTTAAATCTTTCATCACCCCCAAAAATGCACATGGCTTTAAGTGGTGGGAGATTCTAGTATAATGAATAAGCTTCATTTTTCCCTATTAGACAAAATTAATGAGCAATAAGTAGTGTCGCTTCCTCTTGAAATGTTAAATAACATAGCTACGAAGATGGAACTCCACTCTTATAGGATATTTTCTAGAAGGGTTTCCTTATTAAATAAGAAATGTGGTATTTTTTCCAAATGGAAATTGTATGGACTCACCAAAATTTGGAACAATATTGAGGACATTTTTTTTGCCAAAAAAAGTCTTTAAAGTTAAACCTTTTCTTTTGGAAAAATTAAATTTGTACTTAATAAAATGATATTCTTACATAAACATCAACTAGATAAGAAAAAATAAAAATAAAAATAATTAGAATGGAGGCCATTTAACACATGAATTTAAACTTAAACAAGTTACAACAAAATGAACATAGGAGGCACCTATCCCTCGAACAACAAATGACTCATTCACTAGCCAAAGGAGACTTATAGTAGAATAATCGTAGCTATAATAAACTTCTAGTTTTAACTTGAATATCCTAGTTTCCTTAGGTGAAATTAGTAGCAGCTTATGAAGAGCTCTATCACTTATAAGTGTGGTGAAATTTCCTTATGCAACTTATAAGCTTATGAAGCTCTCGAATAGTTCCATTAGTCAAAAGTAGGTAAGCTCACCTTAAGGTTACTTTAAAAATTACAAGTGCATAGAGGTAAGGAATGAAAAAATTAACTACCTATGTTAAGAATGCATTAAATAATTCTCTAGGATCTAGCTAGGTTAGGGCTACAATCATTGCTAAGGTTGGAGTTTATTAGTTGCCCTCTAACTTTTGACATCAAACAACTTATCACCTGTTATTTACTCCTATTTTTGCTTTAGAATCTTCTATTATTCCTTTTTATCCATATTTCCTTAACATAGGTAGCAAAGAAAATAAGATATATTACTTTTTTATCCTTGTACATTGAACTCTAATTTATAAAATAGTCCATAATTCCTATGTATAGGTAACAAATAAAATTCCATGGACATGTAGATTGAACCCAACACTCTATGTCCATAGAGAATCGACATTAAAATATATATATGGTATTTAGTTTCCAAGCCACAATTACATATAACACAACTTGCATCAGTATTAAAATAGGTAACCTATATAATGTAAACCTGTTTAGGGATGTTAGCTATAACATGAAGGAGGTGCTAGGTTGTAAGGCTTTGTTCCATACAATGTGGTGCTAGTCCAACCTTCCCCTCTTTACATCATCCATTATCTACAAATTTTTTTGTTAAACTTCCCTAAAGGTTGGATAGTCCAAGATTTGGTTGGTAGTTTGGGGTAAGGTGTTGTAGCTCTTTTGGAATCTCAAGTCATTGATTTTCCATTACAATGGAGCTCACTCTAGCTTTTATAGCATAGTAACTCCAGCATTATCCACTACAAAACAGATGAATAGGTGTAAGCATGGAGGATAATAGATCCATAAACATTCCAATGTGGATGTTGGTTTATGAAAGTTCCCTAAGAAAATTGGACTACAAGTGGTCTAAGTTATAAAGATAGCTTTTAAGATAAGCATTTATGTCTAGATCAAGCCACTACTAAAATTAAATGTACTAATTTTTCTAGAATATATGTTTTAGTTGATGTAACGAAGGATTTTCTATCTAAAATCCCTATTTAGAAGTTTAATGATAATTATGAGCTTATTGATGATATAGTCAAAGTTACATATGCTTAGAAGCTGAATATAATGAATCCAAAGAAGATGCGAATGCCTATTGATAGAAAGCTTAAAATTGGATAATTTAAGAATTAATAAGTTAAAATGAAATAAAAGAACAAAATACCTCCACTATAACTTAGTATAACTTTGAAACTATAACTAGTGTGTCTAACTATAGTATTCCCTCTAAAAATGAAGATCAAGGCTTAGAATATATAAAACCTCCACTTGAAGTAGAAAAAAAATGATTTCGCTTTTAAAATATTACTCCAAATGGCCCTAGGTTGGGGATCTTAAGAAAGCCTAATATGAATGGTTATAAATTTATAAGTAATACCAATACCACATATAGCTTCCATTACTCTAAATAACTGGATTATTTAAAGGTTCTAGGCAGAAGGAAATCTAACTAAAAGAAGAAGGTCTCTTCTTCTATTATGGGAACATGAACATCATTGCATAAAATGCTAAATTAGTTCCCCTCTTAATAAATTAGCGCATAGAAACTTTAATTTTGATAATAAGCCTTACCTAATGGGAATTTTGGAATTAAGGATTAAGAAGGATAATTGTAACCTTCTCAATATCCTCCCAAAGAGGTGGTGATTGATTACCAACTACTCTTTGCACTATAGTAGAAGAATTATGATGCTATTTTATAAAGACTAAGTTAAAACCCTTAGCTCCCTAATCACTGATAAAATGATATATATATATAAAAGTTTAAGTTTAAAAAAGAATCTCCCACTGTTCGCATCTCAATTTTTTATGGCTACAACTATGCAAACCAAAGAACTTCGCTCGAAACTTTATCTATAAAATCCCCATGGATCATTATTGGAGATTTTAACTCCATTTTACATCATAATGAAGTCAATGGAAATACTTGTATAAAGAATTATTGTTAGGATCTGAGGCACTATGCTTATGATATTTGGGTCACAAACCTATCATTTGGAGTTAACTTCATTAGCTATAGTAATAAATAAGAGGATAAGTGGCATCTAAGGAAGAACATAGATATAATCAAAAAATTACTAACCTAGAATGGTTTCAGGCTTTCCCTAATTGTAAAACTCTCTTTACCAATCCGTTATTTCTGAATCACACTCCAAACATTGTGCAGTTCTCAAGTGTAAATAAACCATTCAAGTTTCCATTCAGATTTATTAATTTTCTTACTAAACTAGATGTTTTTAATGAAGCTTTCTAAAGGGGTCCTAATTCTAATGTTCAAGGAACTAAGCAATTTATTTATGTAAAAAAAGTTTAAAACATCAATAAGGAACTTATAATCTTTAATAAGCAAAAAGTGGGAAATACTCAGCTAAAAGAACCCTTAACAAAGCTTAATCTAACTTTTATCTCAATCCTTCTTACACTCTTCTTCAAAATCTTAGGAAAAAAGCTCTTCATAACTAAATGTAAGCTCTCAAATTAGACTATTATATTATGAAACACAACTAACAAAAATCCTCTATTTGAAAAGGGGGGATAAAAACTCCTCATTCTCTTATAGATATGTCACTACCTAAAAACCCTTGGATAGTCACCCTATAAAAAAACATTATTCTACTAACC
>JAOTAW010000007.1:4756023-4766725 GCA_025629945.1 Erythroxylum savannarum | reverse complement strand
TAGAGGTTTTTCTACAAACCCTAAGCTCTATTTCAAGTTCCAGCTACAATCTACTTCAATTATAGCCTATTCTATTCCACTTATCTTTGTTTTTTCCTTCCCACACTACGTCATTAATTCTTAGCATAAGCTACATCCAACATCTACAGCTGAGATCAACCATAAGGACATTGACACTAGCGAGTAAAAACTATAACTGAAATTTTATTTTAGTATGGCACTCTATCCAGCAATATGTTAATAAAATTCAAAACTTAACGTCAATTCAACAGCCTCTAGAGTGCTTCAGTACAAATACACTGAAACAAACTTTTAATTAAATTTTATAAAAGGAGATTCATATCCATTCCTAGACAAAGTCGATCAACAAAATTATATCTTATTATACAATGATTTTGAAAATGTCATACAGCTATATAGATGATGCAACATCCAATAAACGTGTATTCTGATAATGAAGAAAGAAATACATCATATATTTCGAAAGAAATTATTGTACAATATAACAAGCAACTAAAAGGTTACCGTTTCACCATCATCACGTGTTGTTCCTGTAGAATTTATATACATGAAAATAGGTTCTTTAGGATCCATCCACTGCAAGTACATCAACTCCGCAACAACAAGCTCTGTGACAGCAGGCACCAACTGCATCAAACAAGTATTAATGCACATTTAACACATTGACCAACTGAAAAGGCACAATATGTAGGGTCCAAATCCTTAAAAAATCAAGCCCCACAATGTTTAAGAAAGTAAGTATGATATGGCTATTATGCTCAGAAATGATAAATGATTCGTTTTAGTTTTGTTTTCAATAAACTGCTGTCGTTAGCATATATAGGGCTGGTAGTTAAAGACAACAGATGGCTTATAATGGCAGGTTATTTCTTTTTACTGCTATATACTATTGGCCAATGGTTATATGTTTGGTTCGGAATGATTTACAAAACCAGCAAGAATCCTAACATATTTTATCTTCTCTCTTCTTTCTTTCTCTATTCTCTCTTTTCTCGAACCTTTTACTCAGAAATCACGTAAGAATTGATATCAAAGCAATGATTATACTGCTTGTGTCCAAACCCACTTGATTAGCTTCCAATTACAACATCAATGATGGACAAAACTCGTGGACAGGACGTTTGGAAAATGGAGGAATCATTGCATAACCATATTAGGGAGATGCAGAAACAAATGTTGAAGCTTCAGAGACTCAAATGAAGCAAGGCTAGGAAATATCTGAGCTAATGGAAATGTTCCAACAATATGTGCTCATCCACAAACCTTAGTCACAATCGCAGTCTCCTAGTGCTAATATAGAAACAGCGGAGCCATCATATGGGACCACATGGCACTAACATGGAATCTCACCTAATATATAGCCGAACTCATTCAACAAGCTGGATGCCATCTTTCCATGGCTCTAATGTTCATAACCAAATATTTAGAGCAGAGCAATTTTTCATGGTAGATAGAATACCGTCAAAGACGAAGGTAAGGATTGCGATTATTCACATGGAGGCAGTAGCTTCCGAGAGGCATCAATTGTTTTTGAGGCATCAATTATCTATGGAAGATCTTGCTTGGAGTGAATATATAGCAGCTATCACTTGAAGATTTGAAAAGGAAGCTTTTGATGATCCAGTAGGAGATTTCAAAGACTTGCATCAGACCAGTAGCATGAAGGAATAATGTGCTTGTGTGACAGGTGTTCCAACAAACTTCAAATTCCTAAGTCATACCTAATACCTAAACTTCTCATCTCCTGTGGTGTTAATTAAGAAAAAGGATACTCGCGAAGACTTTCCACTGACTATAGAAAGCTCAACAAAAACACCATTAAAGATAAATTTCCAATTCTTGCACGTGAAGAACTTCTGGATGAGCTATATGGGGCTACTTGGTTTTCAAAATTAGAATTGAGATCAGGTTTTTATCAAACCTACATGTACCCACCCCACAATCTTAAAACTGCTTTTAGAAATCATGATGGATAGTATTGATTTCTTAGTGATGTCATTTGGGCTCACCAATGCATCATCAACTTTCCAGAGTTTGATGAATGAATTGTCTAGAGCTCATTCAAGAAGGTTCATATTAGCATTCTTCAATGACATACTGGTATACAGTAGAACCTTTAAGGATCATTTGAGGCATTTGAGTTAACCATGGAGATCTTGGCTCATAATCAATTTCTAGCTAAACGGTGCAAACATATCTTTGTGGCATCTCGAATAGAATATTTGGGACATCATTTTTGTCTCAAGAGTTGCTGTTGATCTGATATGTGTTTTTATGTAGGATCTAGTCACGGAATGACTCACAAGAAAACCTTCTTTTCCCTTGCTAAAGCTCTCCTTTAAATAGACTCAACACATAGAGTGTTTAAGAAGTAAAATAGAATATAGATTTGCTAACTTATTCTCTTACTAAAAATAAACTTATGAAAATAATAAACCTCCCAAACAAGATGAATAAATAAGATAACCACTGCAATTACTTCCTAATCAAGATCATCTTCTTATATATTTCTTTCCTAAGAATGCATCTTGCATATTATGATCATAGGAAGTTGGATTCAGTTTCCAAGGGGCCTATTCCTAATAATGTGATAGACCTTAGGTTCTTGGGTTTAGCTGGTTATTAGAGAAGATTTATCAACCATTTTGGTATAGAAGCCAAATCATTGACTAGTAGTGATGACTGTTAAATATTGGCATCATTACCTGAATGAAAGGTCATTCATAATCAGTATAGATCATAAGAGTTTGAAGTTTAGGTTGGAATGAAGGACGAACACTCCATGCCAACAAAATTGGCTCTAAGCTACTACTTTATGATTTTAAGATCAAATACAAAATTTAAGGGAAATGATGCTACTAGTGCCCTCTCTAAGGTCACCAATATTGAGCTTTATGCTTTGGTGCTATCCCAAGAGAAAATTCAGATGTTAGAAGAAATTAAAAACAATTGGGTGAGGGATCTTTCAATTCAATACATAATAACTAAGCTATATCTAGGAACCTATTGTCCAATTTGTATCAGGGACAAGAGGGCATCCTTAGGTGGAAAGATAAGGTGGTGGTGGCCGTTTCCATTCAATTACGGTCTATATCTCTATGTTATGAAAATTTTGATGGAGGTCATTTTGGGTTCTTAGATATATATAAGAAGCTTCATTTGGCTTTTGCTGGAAAGACATTAAAAACGATGTTAGAAATTTTGTAAGGAAGTGCCCAATTTGTCAACACAACAAGAATGAGACGTCTCCTCAAACAAGTTTCTTGCAACCTGTTTCAATTCCTAGACAATGTTGGACTAATATTAATATTGATTTTGTTGAGAGCTTGCCAACATAAAACCATCATTTTGTAAGGAAGTGCCCAATTTGTAAGGAAGTGCCCAATTTGTCAACACAACAAGAATGAGACGTCTCCTCAAACAGGTTTGTTGCAACCTGTTTCAATTCCTAGACAATGTTGGACTAATATTAATATTGATTTTGTTGAGAGCTTGCAGACATAAAACCATCATTAAGTAATTCTAGTAGTCATAGACAGATTTTGCATATATGCTCACTTCTTAAGCCTCAAACATCCTTGCACCGCAAAAATTGTAGCTAATGCCTTCATGTCTAATGTATTTAAACTGCATGGAAAGCATGAAACAATTACTAGTGACAGAGATCCAGTATTTCTAAGTACATTTTGGCAAGAGTTCTACTACTTGCAAGGAGCGGGACTTCAGTTGTCTATTGCATACCATCCCCACATTGACAACCAAGTTAAAGTACTTAACAAATCATTAGAAACATATCTGAGATGCATAATAGGAGAGTTTCCCAACAAGTGGTCACAGTAGTTCTCATTAGCTGAATGGTGTTACTACGTACCATTCAACCATTAACATGTACCCCATTAAAGCCCTTTATGGTTATCCTCCATTAGTACATATGTCTTACCTCACTGGGGATTTCAAGCTGGTTGCGTGATAAAGCATTATACGAAAGAGAGGCAACTATCCATGTTATCTAATCCCATCTAAAACAAGCTCAAATGAAAATGCAACAACAGGTGAATATGATAACGGTTGACAAGGAATTTCATAGTGGAGATCAAACATTTGTGAAGCTATAGCCATACAAACAAGGAAGAACAACCATGTGAAGTAATTAAAAATTAGCCCCTCAATTTTATGGTCCTTTTAAAGTGCTACACATAATTGGTCCAGTGACATACAAATTATAATCTCCTCCAAGCACTCAAAACAAATAATGTGTTTCATGTATTGCAACTAAAAAAGCACATTCCAATTGCCACTTCATCCTTCTTGGCTTTACTAGAAAATTTGATTACTGAAAAAGCGACCCTTATAGCCATACTTGAGAGGAGAGCGGTGAAAAAGTCAAAACAAACCAGAGTTCTGGTGAAATGTTCCGACACATCAATAAAGCAAGCCACTTGGGAATTTCTATTTCAACTATAGAAGCGATTTCCTTTCTTAAACCTTATGGACAAGATTCTTCGAAGGAACGAGGATTGTTATAGCTATTATGTTCAAAAGATGATGAATGATTCATTTTGGTTTTGTTTTAAATAAAATGTTGTCCTTAGTATGTATAAGTCTAGTAGTTAAAGAGGGCAGATGGCTTATAATGGCTGGTTATTTTTCTTTATCGTGATATACCATTGGCCAACAGCTATATTTTTGTTTCTGAGTTGATTTCTAAAATCAACAAGAATCATAACAGAATGATGTTCTCTCTTTTGGTGCTTCCTACGACTATTAATAGAATTAAAACAAAGCTGTGTACCGGCATGCCAATATAAACGATTCTTCCATGGAGAAGCAACGAAGGCAAGTCCGGCGGTGGCTTCCTCGGTCGGTGCTCATTATAGGACACCGAGCGTTCAACCTAATTTGAAAAAGTAATCAATTACTAAAAACAACAAAATTAGGAACCCGGAAATGCAAAGGAATTTGTGAAGATAAACATACCTGAGCAGGAGTAGCCATGAGCTGGGGACCGTCAAAGAGGTCCAAGTAAGGAGGAGAATCAGAAGCGACGGGGCGGTCGAGGACGTTATTCGGTGAGGCGGCGGCGACAGAAGCGAGCTTAGAGAGAAAAGGGTCCTTCGGGTTGACAGGTGGCATAGGAATGTAAGCGGAGCATTTAGGGGCGATTGAACGATTTGTTGTTGTTGTTCTTCTGGTTAATGCTGCTGCTCTATGAACAAGTGATTGCTGAGATGAAGAAGAAGATGATGAAATTGAATGAGCCATAGGTATCAGTTTGAAGCTAGCAGTCGCTGCCATGTTTCGTCCACAAAACACCTTCCACGGTAATGGCTCAACTCTCTCTCTCTCTCGTCTCTAGTCTGCTGCTGGTGGTGGAGTTCAACTGCGAATCGGGCATTAGCGACCCGATTTCTACACAACGTTACCCTGTTAGGATCCAATTATCCTCGAGATTTTTCACCGCTCTATTAAAAAAAATCTCTTCCAGAATATTTAATTCACGCAAAAATAGATAAAGAAGAGGGTGACGAATCTTTACGAATACATTAGACCTTATCTAATAAAATACATATTATTTAATTTAAAAAACATAAATTTAGAATGATACAGTAACAGAATAACTAATAAAAAAATTAAAATGTCTATTAGTCTCTAATAACTATATTATTTTTTAAAAATATATTTTTATAGATAACTAATTATTTAAATTCTTTAAGGATATTTTTGTTAAGCCGTTATTTTTATTTTTAATCTTCTTGGAATAGATAAACATAGGGGAGGATGTGTTTACTTATTTCTCAAACTCAAGGAATAAGTAAATAATTGAATTATATATTCTTTATGTTTTCTTCAACCAAACAAAAAAAAAACATACTACCAAGAATAGATTAGGAATATAATAGTGATTCCAGTTAATAAAACACCTCGTTAGAGTCTAAATTTTGACCTCTTTTCATCAACCTATCACATCAATTTATTAGAAAAGCTCAAATTATTAAAAAGTATTGAGCAAAACTACGTCATATTGAGAACAAAACATGAAAGCAAGCCATAATATAAAGGAAGTGGAAGGGATTAGGATAGAATCTAGTTTAAACCAACATATCCTTCTTTGAGGCCTTAAGAGAAGGTCCTATACGAAGGATTTGCGAATTTCAAAGATTTGTCATTCTCATTTGGCAAACATATGTCTAATCATTCCATCTTAGATACCTTTTTCTTATTCTCTAATCAATTTTATAGGAATTTCTAAGCATATTATCAATAGTCTTTATGATCTTTTTGGAAAAGCTAAATAGGAGCAATGATATATGTTGAGATTGCTTAAAATAGAGATGATAAGTTGAAGCCTTCCTCCGTACAAAAGGGCCTTATTGCACTAGTTATTCAAACTTATATAAGCTTATGAGAGGAGAGCAATATGTAAATGTGAGCTTCTTTGTGGTTATAGGGACATCTAGATACTTGAAGGGGACTTGTTGTTTAAGGCTCTAAGAGATAGTGATAGAGTAGGGACTAGGGACTGAATAAACAGTAAAGAAATGTAGAAGATGATGTAAGGAATCAAATGTAGTATATTGATATCACCAGCAGGAATTCGAGAACCTGCCTTTTCTCCTAAACCAATTCACTCATTACAATATTCTTGTCTGCCTTTTTGTTCTATAGTACGCTATATAAAGAAAAGCAGTAACAAACTTTTGGCCAGCTCATCAGTTTACAAACAAACCGTGGCATGGCATAACAATGTGTCCTCTTTACTCTTTATTTACTAATAACCTCAAATTCCTTCCTTCCTATGCTTCACGTGTTTCTTCCTTCAATTCATGTTGGATCTGGCTCTAAGAAATCCTCTGAACTTCTTCCTCCCATAAACAAAGCGAATGGCTAGTCTTGTGGGTCTATCAGATAGCTAGAAGTTCAGCATTGTTAATGGAACTAGCATATAAATATAAAGAACTCTTACACAGGTTGAAGCTCAGAAACTGATAAGGATTTAAAGCAAAAGAGAGATTAAAGATGCCAAGTTTATTACACTTATATAGTGAAATTTAAACCTAGGTTCTTTAGAGATGTTAAGCCTTATTAGTCTTGAGAATATTTCCATACTACGTGCAATTAAATAGGGTGATCAAGGGTCTCCCTACTATTAGTGGTTAGTCTGCGATTGGTTATGCCCCCACAATGGTCAATAAATATCTTTTTGCATTTCAGATAGCTCAAAAATGGTGGTGGGAAATTCGAAAGACGAGATCAAAAACTAACCATTCCAATTCCCAACGGATTGGATCAAAGGGGACGAGAAGACGAGCAAGTATACAATAAATGGTACCATGATATGAGTATTGCGGCAATCATTTATATAACTATTTCATTGAAAATGTTTTAGCAGGAAATGATCGAAGATGATGAAGGGAATTCCACTCTTTGCAAATACGCTAGGTTCTTGAAAGAGATTAAAATCCTTGTAAATACGAAGCCCTTGCTTAATCAAACGTTTATCTTGAATGGTTTTTACCTCCCTCAATTAGCAAGTGCCCTTGCTTTTACTACAAATGGTTTTTACCTCCCTCACTTAGTAAGTGCCCTTGCTTTTACTGCAACTGGAGGCTGTGGTTTTAACTTCAATCAATAGTGTCAAAAACCTGCCACGCAGCGCACATATAAAAGCAACAAAGAAATGCTAGAGCAGTGGACGTCAACATGTCCATAACCAATGAACTCCAAAGTTTAGATATTTCATAGATTGTTTCAAGCAAACATATAGTTTATTCGCATGGACACCAGAAAAAGATGTTATAGACATATAAGAACACCAAAATTACGCATGCTCTCACTACAAGCTCCATAACATCCCTCAACTGGAGACTAATGGTGCCGTTTCAGGAACTTGGCTGCCAAAAACCTTGGCAATCCTCTCTGTGGGAACCAAGGGTAAATACAAGGATGCCCTGTATCCTTTTTCAGCGGTGAGAATCACTGTTTGGTTGTACTTCTCAGAAAAATAAGCTGCAGCTGGTACAACAACCTCTGCAACTTGAGGAAAGAGAGGAAGCTGATTGAGTTTGCGCCAAGCTGAAACTGCACATTGTTCTGCTTTTGGTTCATACTTGGTATAAAGGTCTTTGGCCATAGGCTCACACTTCGAGTATACAGTTTTCGCAAATTCAGCAGCAGTTTCCTTCACACCAGTGCGCTGAACTTCAGAAGTCACTGATCGAGCAACCACTGGGGCCTTCTGTGCTGCCGATAAGGCCTGGGAGGATACGTGCTTGAAAACTGGTGGCACACGACGGTCCAGTTCAATGACGGATTCATCCACCTGCAACCAATCAATAGATGGTTTCTAGTCACAAATCACTCTTAACATCTAAATTAGAGACAACCACAAAATTCCAGAATTTAGTTACAAGCTTTGAGCTCAAAGTGTCAGACTTGAGCGTATCAATAACATCTAGCAAATGATGAATTCTTCTTTAACAGTCAAGATTCAACAAGGTTAGCTTTGGCTTATCAGACATCATCTTTTGCTTCCCAAAAAAGGAAAACAAGTCACAGCAAAACTATCAAACTAAGCGTAAAGCACCACAAGTACATAGATCTGAAGAACTCAATGAGCAGAACTACAAAATGTTAATTCAACCGATAGCCTCCTACCACCAATCATGCAACAAGTATAAACATCAATGTAATGTCGAATTCAAATATAGACTCAACAACAGATGCCACAGCGGCGATTGTCAAGCAAATGTTGCTGCAAACTCATCTTAACTATCAGATATTAATTTCACGGAAAGACAAGCAAAACCCAAAACTATAGTTCCACCAGTTCCGAATGTATGATCATCTCAAGTGTCAACTTACAGGTTTTTCTTGGAAAAAATCAAGTGTATTTTATCCCACCCGTACTAACAAACGTAAATCATCATACCCAATCAGTTTTGCATGACAAACCTAAAATCCAATAGCCAGAGAAGTCATAACAGCACCTAATCCACAAGGGCGATATTTGCAAAGTAAAAAGGACTCACCTTTCGATCAACAAACTTGAGGAGTTCAATAGGGACGTCATGGAATTTGTCGTAGACAGGTCCGACAACATTTTTGACAGTGCCCTCAACGGTCTCAACACCAGGCTTCAAAGGACCAGACTTGTCCTTGGCGTAAAGGTAAAGATTGGTGAAGGTCAGCACTGCATGAATAGCAGCAACTTGCACAAACTCCAGATACTTGAGCCTCGGTTCATCTTCCTTGGTCTTCCGAACAAAACAAGATAAACCCAGAAAAAATATCAACAAACAAGTCAAGAAATCAAATCAAACACATACAGATAAAAGAAGAGAGACGAGCAGAGAAAGATTGCCACCATCTGTGCATGCGATGAGTTGAAGTTCCCTTCTTCAGCCATTTCTTTGATCGAAATATGTGAAACCAAATTGAGAATGGAGAATTGTATAATAATGGAATTGAAAGGGGAAGGACTGTGTGTTTCTGAATTCTGATGGAAAAGGAAGGATATGGAGTAGAAATTTTATAGGAGAAGGAAATGGTGGGAAATCGGGTCGCTTCTGACCTATTATTGGTTAACCAACGCGTCGTCAACGCCTAGTCTTTGAATCTTCAGTGTTAAGCTTTTATATATATATATATATTTATTTATGTTTCTTAGGGGCTAAGTTCTCAAGTTACAGTCAAACAGAATGTACGATGATAAAATTATAAATGGCGTTAGAATAAACCCGAGATTTTAGGCATAAAATTTTCAGTTCACATTTATATATATATTTGTTTCAAAAGATAATATTATTGTATATGGACAGTTCAGTTGGTCTTTAGATGCCACATTAATTTAAAAAAGAAAAAAATAAAATCATTTTAGAACCCTAAATCTATTTCTAATTCTTGATATATTCACCCACTCGCTCTCTCAAACTTACCCAAATCTTATTCGATCCGATGTCTTAAACGAAGAGTATTTCCTAATTGTATGTAATGAACTCTGTTTTTTCTTTTTGTCTTTCTCTCTTTTTTTAAAAAAATTGAGAATGAGAAAACATAACATGATATTTGCAAAATAGAAAAATAAAAAAAAATCTGTTATTGAACATGTGATCACATTCTTCGGATGTCATCATATAACCTTATTGAATCACACAATTTGTTGTAGTTAATTTTGCTCACTTAAAAAGATTTGAGGAAAACATTGGCACAAGTTGCATAACTATTGATGAGGTTTTATAATATGGTTCATATGTATAGTTATGGCTTAAACGATCCATCTTTCGCGTTTTTAGGTAAATTTTAGTGGCATCTTGCATATTTGGTCAAATAGGCATTGAAATTTCATATCTCAACTTCAACTTTTCAGGATTTAAAGAAAGGTTTCCCCCCATTAAGGATGGTGAATGTCTATGATGGCTTATATCTTGTCCATTTTCAGTCAAGTTTGTCAGCTTTGCAGTCTTTTTCAATTGCAGTGACACTTATTCACAGTCAGAATCCTACCCTCCAATCCAAAAATGTAGGAGCTAAAGTACCAAGAATGATGACTGAGATCATGTAGTTGTTACGACTCACATTCTATCACATAAATTAGTAAGTTGAAATTCAATTATTTATACAGAAAAAGTAAGATGATGATCTTCGTCTTTTTCTTTTAAAGCTTTGCAGTTTGTCAATTGTT
>JAOTAW010000007.1:4722664-4734694 GCA_025629945.1 Erythroxylum savannarum | reverse complement strand
GAAAGTGTAACATAAAACAGAAATCATGTAGTTCAAGTAATAACACTGTATTCAATTATATGGTGCAGTGAGGCCATATATAATCAATTCCAAGTGTAATGAAAGGTAAGTAGGAGTTCAGTATTATCCAGTTGGACTTCTTGTTAAAAAAAAAAAGAATGATTCTTGGATCTAACAGCAGTACTTTGATGTCCTGGATGCATGAATTCTTGGATCTAACAGCAGTACTTTGATGTCCTGGATGCATGAATAAACATTTTAGCAATAAGAGGGAAGATGTATGACAAAATACTTAAGTAGTCCAAGGAGGCTGACAAAACTTAAATAGAAAAACTATGAAAGCAAAATGTAATATCTAAGATACGAGTTAGGATCTGCAAGGACATTTTCCCTTGTAGTTGAATCTTTTGATAGTTGCATTGTCTTAATCCTACGAATTTCCCTCTCGTCACTAACATCCAAAGTTCTTTCACCTTGAGCCTGTCTTTCTTCAGTGCCACCACCAGTTCTCGCTCCACCCCCTGCACAAATTTGAAGTAAATAAGTGTTTGAAGCACAGAAGTATCATATGGAAAATGAATCAATACAGATTTTACCTGAAAGATCTGACCAAATTTTTGTATGAGCAGATGGATGCTCGGAGGCATTTACTCTGCACCTCTCTTCTTGTCCTTGAGACCCGATTCCATGCATAGCCTGACCATGCATTGTTCTGGTTTGTTGGAGAGGATCTGAGATATTTCCTTCGTGAAGCTGGGATATAAGCATAGTCGCCAATACAAGTGTAGCATCAAAGTTTGACGTTGATCCATCATCTAGACCAAATTGTGGTGCCATTAAAATAGGCCTGTTTTCATTGCATGTTGTTTTCCAAGATAAGAGCCATCTTATAAATAATTTAGTCAACAACATAGGTAAATTCATATCATTATAAAGTACAATTTTCTGCTAAAATTTCAAGCAAACACTAAGAACACTGATGATAATGATAGTCAACCCCTCTGCATTAATGACAACCACCGGTGACGCCCATATTATTCTCGTTTAAAGTAATGTAATCAACTAAGGGCCAAACTCTTAACTGCTTCACAAAACTAGAATCATACAAGTTCCATTTCAAATTTGATAATAATCAAGAAAGTGAGTGATGGAAATTTTTGTTTCAAGTGAGATACTATGTTCAGTGATGGATGGTGAGATGTTATTTGTTGGATAAGAATTGTGGACTTATTTGGACTTGCAATGTGATAGCATATGGTCCACATTAAGAATTGAATTGTTTTTCTTTATTTATTTATTTCTTCTTCTTAATAAAGGACCGAAACAGTGTCATTGGACCAACCCACAAATGCTTGTTTCAGATGAAATGCAGATCAAAGGAAATGTATGCCTATAGCTAAATACTTTAATGGCAGCTGATTATAAACACATAATTCTTGCTCTGATTGACAGAAAGCAAGGTAACAACTCAGTGGTATTTACTATTTTAATCTCTCATAAGTATGTTATATTAGACTTCCAGAAAGTCCCAAATCGCATACTGTGCAACTCTCAAGGCATCATTTCTTTCTCTTTGCAATGGTCTTAATGTACCAAATTAACACCTAGTGTACTGCAAAGCCATGAATGTAAGCCACTGAGAGTATGAACTTAAAAGCTTCTTACTTTCCAGCTTTCTCAAAGTACAAATGAATGTCAACTTCACAACCTTCACAGAAAGACAGGAATGCCTGCAATTCAAGATACACAGACAAATAGATGAACCAAATTGGTCATTGAACTATATACTGTACCCAGAAACAACATATCAGGACTGCCTTGATAACAACAATGATTAGGTTGTAAGAGTTTTTGCTTGCAAGGTGCCACTGGTTATTACTCAGGAGAATTAACACTTTATTCAACAAATGTAATTAAAAGTAGCAGGAATTATTGAAGGGCTTGGAAATTGCACCTTCAATTCCTTCATACCAAATGTCACATCTACAGGATCTCCAATGTGAGTATAATGAACAAATTCTTCTGTGGGATCTATCCAGAGTTGAGTATGCAATGAAGAATCATTATCTGTAGTTATAAGATTATAACATTAATATCTAATTTGTGATAAGTCACCAATTCAAAACAAAGAATCCGTATCTGCAGTTAGAAGAATACAACATTAATATCCAATTTGTGACAAGTTATCAATTCAAAACAAAGAATCATTGTCTGCAGTTAGAAGATAACAACATTAATATCCAATATGTGATAAGTCACCAATTCAAAACAATTGAACTACTCACCTTTGGTAGGGTCTATATAACTTCTAAGTTCAACAGCTTTTCCTCCTACTTCACTTGCAGCATCAGAAGGTAGAGAAGTAGTTTCTGTTGCAATTATGGTAATCTCCTGGAGTGATGATTGAAAATTACCCAGCAATCTATTGAGGTCCCGAGGCCTTACTACTAAGCTGGTAGGGAATCCTCTCCTATCAAGGGATAAGTGTTGAATGTCGGGCTCAACATTGCATGTAATCCAATAGGTTTTTCTTGAACCTGTGGCATTATGAATTGGTTTAAAGCCTACAAGGAATTGAAGAGATGCACCTTAACAAGATCAAGCAGACTGATAGGGGCAAGTGCAAGGTAGAAATGACAAGACTAGAATATATAATTTGAACCAAAAGTCCCTATACCTTGGTGCTTGGTGAATTTTTTTAACTAGCTAACAATAAACCCTATTTCCACATAAATTCACAAGATGTATGACCATCAGCCACTGAACACCTACCACTACAAACCAGATAAAAGGCCGACATCTCATCCCTGGGTGTTGACCATTATTAATTAACTAAACAGAAACTTTACCACTGAAGCATTCCAAAGTCCACTGCACTTTTGATGCACCGGGATCAGGCAACTGTACAGTGAGATGATCAATGTTTGCAATTGGCGTCCTAAGAACAGAACATAATGCCTGAATTCCACACGCGTTTCAGTAAGGATAGTAAAATTTGACAATTCCAAATCCCATCCTAATGAAAGTTGAAGAAAGGATAACAATCAAACCTTCAAAAGAAGGCTGCACTTTACTTGATTACCAGATATAGTGTAGATATCGAAGAAGCTGGGCTTGAAATTAATAGATTGATAGGCAGATCGTGATGAATTTATGGTGTGAAAAGCGAGCTGTAAATAAACCCAAAAACATAAATAACATAAAACTTGATTGAACACTCCATTCAAACTAAGCTGAACCAAAGTAAACGAATACTTTTACTTACCATTCAAAACCTAGAACCATAGGTTCAGATATCACTAACATTAACACATTAGAAGCAGTTGATGCAAGTCAAAATCAGCAATGAAGTAACTAAGTTGTGGGGTGTTTGGAGAAAGGGAAAATGGAGGAAAATACCAGAGAAGGAGAGGCTTGAATGTCAAGTTCACTGCCAACGCGTGCTAGGCACGTGATAGACCTGGCCAAAGTCTTCAGGGCGTTGCCGCTCACACTAAATTCCATCTCTTTCTCTGAGAAGTTGGCGGGAACAGAAAACTTCCAAGTAACCCAACCTTGCTTTGTCTGTCTACCTCTGAATGCCTTTATTTTATTCACCTTATATAACACTATAAAGTATAAACGCATCCCCTATTCCAATAACCTAATTTAACCTATTCCGTTCCCAGCAGAGTATGTCTTCGTGATGTGGTCCTTTGAAAAACATGGACTTTTGGGAAGATTTGTTATCCCATAGCATGATAATCTTTCTGGTAACTATATTTGTGCATCGTGACAGTATAAGCTCGTTTTTATGCGATCCTTAAATTTTGAAGTGTTGATAATTCGATGGACATACTCATTAAGTATAAATATACTAAGCATGAATGGGGATGGTCTTCGTCCACTTATGTGTTCCACATCCAATGGCCCATTTTCACAAAGCCCTCTCTCTTTTTTTCTCCCTCTCTTAAACCATTTGACGCACACCACCTTCAGCATCATCATCATCTTTACCATCATTTGTAATGGCTCTTTCTTTCTCCCTCTCTCAAACCCAGCATCTGCCGCAAAACCACCTTCAGCATTATCGCCACCTCTACCACCATATGTGATGGTTCCGGCGAAACCCACGACGGCTAAAGGTGATAAAGTGAAGAAGGCTGCAAAGAGTTTAAGGGCATTCTTGGAGAGATAACATAGTGATTGGTATTGTAATAACAACCTTCATTATCATATGATTACTACCACTAGATTTTGTAGATAAGTTTTTTCTTACCCTTTTCCTGCTGCTTCCCAGTCTTCTATTTTTCATAATCATTCATTTTCCTTCTTATTCCATTAGCTATGAGTTCAAAATAAAGAACAAATGTTAGCTCAGAATCTATCAATCGCCCTATTTTTTGGTTACTTTTTGTTTTTTAATTCTTGTTTTTGTAATGCAAAAAACTTTATGGTAGATGAATTTTTTGCTGAGCTCGCAGAAGGAGTCGCCTATTTAGTCAGTCACAATAAAGAATCAAGACCTGTTTTGGTTACTTTCCAATCCACCATTTCCCTCTTATATCACTCTCAGCATTTTTTCTAACTGAAGGAAAAAAAAAAGAAGAAATACTACTTTGCATCTGTTACGTATATACTTTTTCAAAGGCTTTACTATTCTTTTATTCCCATTGGTTACAGATTTTTCTTGTTAAACAAGACTATCACAAGTTCCATTCACAAAATTTGTTAGTGACTATATTAACTTTTAGATCCCACCTCCATTTCTATTTCTTTTTTCTTCTTAATTCATTATATCAAAATTCTATCTTTCGCTTTATTTTCTATAGATTCACACACGTCCTTGCATTTACTTTGGAGGTGGTTATTTCAACCATACCAAGAAAAGATGAACAATTTGTACTCCTCTTCGATGCAAGTATGTCCATTTCTTCCAAATTTTCGTTAATAACCTATAAAAGTTTAGGGACATGTAACACTTTTTGCTTCAGTAAAAATGCATGAGCTTAAACTCAGAGCTCGACTATATTCCCATGCAATGTTCAAACCGCCTCTTGATGTTACGTCTTCATTGTTCCATTATTGCGCGTGAAAGAGTTAATGGACTTATTTATTGTTGGATTTGTGTGTTTTTTTATAATATTTCTCTTACAAAATTTCATATTGTACTAATTTTAACCTTTGGATGTTATAAAAGTGACCTTCTTACTTGATTTACACATAAATGTTCTACTCAATGAATTGTTAGAACAATAGTTTGCATAGAAATTTTCACAATTTTAATATGCTCAATTGGATCACAGTGACAAAATATCATCTTTTTTTTCTTCTAAAGTTGTACTCACCTCGTAGCATATTGCAGTCATATATAGTCCATTCTTGACCTCTATCTTGACCTTTTCAAATATTTACGTCCATAAAATATGTTGTCGGTAATACAATTAATACTATTGCCTAATTTCTTGATTTCTTGAAAACTTTATAATTGGATTTAATTAATAACTAGGTCTGGGTGTAGCACTCACATTTGTTTTTTTTATAGTTTGTTCATCTTACCCTCTCAAGCTTCTTCAGGTCTGCTTCAGCTTTTATGAATCTTCTCCTGCTAACACTGAGAATTCTGGCAGTGTACTACCTGTGCAAGCTTTACAAGGCTTTTGTAATCGACCCACATCTCTATTATCTTATCTATGGAAGGTAAGATTCAAATTTATCTGGCTATTGCTTCTATCTTTTAATGCCATGTCTCTTTCTTTACCATAAATAACTCAAACTCTTTCACTTGTAGGACCTATAAGAGGCTATTATTGTTGACCTACTCTCGTTCCTTTCTTTACTTTTTTTTTGTTAATTTTCTATAGTGAGGTCTTCTACTAACTCATAAGTCAAATGTTGCTTGCTTAATAATTGTGGAATGTGAATTATTGCAAGGTATCCGACCATTTGTTGAGCTATTGGCGGTCACAATGGTGGTATCTTCGCTGGACTTTGAAGAATCGTTTGAATTATGTGATTTTCGCAGTAACTCACTAGTCTCTTCCCTCCGATTTGAGCCTTCGTCGATCAAACCAACAATCAAGGATGGCTCATGCTCATCTTCAAGGTGTTCATTTGTTGTGTCGGAATGTTTTAACTCACTCAAACAATGGTACCTTACCTTGATTGACCCGACTGTTCTAAAAGTGCAGGCCACCAGTAAATCTCCTTTAGGCTTAACACAAATCTCCTCACTCAATGCGAGGTCCATCTCTTTTGCATCATCGATTGCTACAACATCACGTCGAAGCATCAACAGTTACACAAGGCCTATCAACAAAACTTTGTTCCCCTCGACTCCAATGCCACACCATGTGACCATAAGTGAGCCATTTAAAATTAGCCAACCGCAGACTCCATGGCCTTCTTTCCTTTAATCACCATCCATGTTTTTTAAAAAGAACTGTAAGACTGACAAGGCTCGTCAGTCTTTCTTACCGTTTCTGAGATTCTACAGAAGGCCCTACAACGAAATCCTTCACAGGTCAAAAATGTATCCCCCACTTGGTGGTCTCATCTCTATCATACCACCTCATCTCAAGCAACACCAAGTGTAGATATCATAAACCATTTGCATGTAAGGATTTTCATTTGCGTCCATATTATTTGTTCTAAATTCAATCCCCCCTTCAAAATCATTTAAGTTCACAAACGATTGTACTTGATTACCCCTTGAGATGCTACAAATCAATGGTTCCCTATGTCGTGTCTACTCAAAATAATTAGGGACAAATCATTTTCTCAACAAATGCATATTAACTTCATCAATAGGAAGGAAACGAATGTGTTTGCACTTTTTACATGGACATCTGATCTTTAAGTCGTCTATATATGCAGGTTGAAAACATGCATAATGAATAAAAACTTCAACTCCATCAACAAACTTAGGATTAATGAAACCATCAGGTGTTAATCGTTTATACATCCAAAATTTATCAACATTACTCATTTCTACAAAACTATTAATTTCAAACAGTGATTCCATAGTTAGTATACTTCATGTTCGCCAAAGTTTACAGAACATCTAAACTTTACATAACAACCCCTAAGTATTAACCAATTGAATTAATCACCAAAGTTTACACCTGTGAATCAAGAAAACAAGTTCTCGTTATGACTCCTAGGCTCATGGTATTTTTCAACGATAAGCCTCACGGGAGCTGCATCACGAGTTATAGGTTAAGGTTTATGGCTTAAGATCAAAATTATTTATTAACTGAAGATCTTTTTTTTTTGTAATCATATATATTAGAAAAGAATTCAAAGACGCACTTAAGGACGTGAGAGGGAAAATTCTTGGTCAGCTTGATTTGGTATGGGAATATAAAATGAATAACTTAATTTTATAAAGTTGGAATATTTAATTGAATGGTGTAGATATTGTTATTGAAATTTAAAATTAATGTTAGAAGTTTGATATTTAACCTAAATTAATTGTGTACTAGTAATAAATATAATAAGTAAAGATAAAAATATGAATACTTTGATTAATACATTATTGTAACATATATAAATTATGTAATATGTTTAGAAGAATATTATTATTATATTAAAAAGATATGTGTAAAGATTCGCACATGAAAAGTAGAAAGAACCTAATCGTTTCAGAGAGCATCAATGAAATAACCCATTGACATAATTCAGATATTTGGAACTATAAGTCAAACTCATCCTATATTAATTCAATGATAAACCAAAGTTCATACCACAAACAAGTTTCGATTAGTGCAGGCCATTAACATTAAAAATGCACGAATTTCAAATGGGAGGTTCAAATCATAAACAAATACCCAAATTATATCAAATACACAAAAACCTAGTAAATAACAAAACTCACTTACCTCAACTGACACGTAGAAGAAGTCGCTGAAGCAAGTGAAGGAAGAAGATGACGGAGCTAGAATAAGCTAATGGCCAAAGAAGATAACCAAAACAAAACAAAGAAGATAATGAATAAGATCTTAGCTAGGAACCTTAAGTAATTGAAAGAGATCTTAAATTACTGCCATGTTTAACTCAAGATGTATGAGTGAAGCCACATAAAACGTACCACAGAATATCGCATGCCCTTCACATTTACTATCTACCAACAACATTAATTAAGGGTAATTCAACTTTTAACAGAGGGAGCGTGCAAAGAACGTCCTATATTTATTATGCCAGTTGGTTCCTAAAACTAATGCCCATCTCTTCTTTCAATGCTTATCCTCTCTGGTTATCTGGTCTAAAATTCAACGTTTGATGAAACTATATATTAAATAGGGAATGACCACTCATTGTTAAATGGGCATGAAAATGTTAAAAACCTAAAGCATAATGCTTGTGTCTTCAGAACTACTTTCCTATACTGCATATATGCTATCTAGAAGAAAAGGAACAATAGACTTCATAAAGTTGCTTCCCCTACCCCTCCCCTTTAAAGGGCTTGACCATTGTACACTGTTCCTTATTCTGATATAAGCTTAAAGCTTAGTTAATATAATTCTTCAATTTAAAAAACATAATGCATCCAATCAATATTCAACAATTTGAATATTAAAATTACATAAAACGTTACTGTATGAAACAGAAAGGAAATGTTAACGAAGATGGGAGAAGCAAAGTTCAAGGAATTGTTACATAAAAAGCTTGACATACAAATAAATAATCAAATAGTTATGATAGTGGTTAGTGTAACCGTTTTACATTGTCTTTTTTATAGACATCACCACACTTATTTCTTTGCATCCATACCCAACAACCATATTAAATCACAAACTCTACTAACCATGAATTAAGGTGTGAAACCTTATTTTTATTTTAGGCATAAGGTTCTTTAGGAATGGTTAATAAAGTAAAAGGGTAAGTGCCTTTGTTATTTACTTGTACATAGATTACATGTAATCTTGAAAAGATGAAATGTAAGTTTTAGAAATTCAAAATTGAAAGAAAATATCCATATTTGAAATGAAGAATTGTATATGAAGGCCTAGTTCTTGTAGGATCACTTAGGTCAAATCAAAATATTGTCACTTAACATAATTGTCTTCCTAGCATTCACAATGTCAAGTTCATGTTAAAATCAGTTAATTATATTATAAACTTAACCTTTAGCAACCAATTTTAACTAAGAATTATACATAACTGATGATACCAAATTAAAGAGTTCTTAAACACAAAACCAAAAAAAGAAAACTAAAAAAACACAAAAATAAATACTTTGTTTTGAACCTTGAAGGATCTCTCTATGTTAATGCTTATGGTTTTTTAAATTACCATGTTGTTATTAAATCTCTTACCATATCATTATTCGACTTCTCATTTTATAAACCTAGTAACTTCCTTTAGAGGAGGTGGTGTTATAGAAGAAGCAACATGAGTCATTTTTCTCTTAGCCACCATTTTTAACCGTGGAGCCATACTTCATCACAAAAGAAATCATGTTAATAACTTCACTATAATTCACAATATCCACATCAAAGTTCACCAATCCACTACTTCCATAAGACCTAATTAGTCAACACAAATCCCACAATACCAATGTTAACATAAATTCCAAAAATTCTAAGTCAATTATCCTTAATAGTGTGTAATAGCCATTATCACTACAAGATTCTTAGGCTACATGTCATACATCCATATTAATAAATCACCATCAAACTTATTAGTCATCCTCCATCAAATCAAATACTCTTTTAACGCAAAATCAAGACTAACCAAAGTGATGTTCTCTTCAATCTCCTTGAAAATAGAAATACTGCCAAAAAATGAGTTCCTACAACCAAGCAATAATCAATAAGATCTTAGTCAGTAAAATTACAAATATATCCTATACATAAAGAAATTGAAGAGTGTTATCAAGCAAGCATATGATTGGATCACTTTGATTCTGTTGGTCAAGTGGTATAGGAGCACATATATTTGTGAGAGTAAAATATGACATGCTATTGATAAAGGATACATTCATCGTAAACACAGTAAAAAGAAGAGATTTAGTTACTAAAGTTATGTTAAAGAAACTATGCAAAACTCATATCCACCTCACTTCTTAGTTTTTCAATCCATCCTCTTTTTGCAATGCAATTGATGAGATTATTTCTAAATTCTTGCTATCAAATTAAAAGCATATTAATTTCTCTTATTAGTTATTTGCCAAAAAGTCTTTAGAGTAAGGGTATTAGTGATAACATATTAGTTGGATTAGCCTTATGTCCATTACCATTATTTTTTTAAAATCTTTATGCATGTCAATCTCTTTTAAGGACTTCGTTGATATCAAATGAATAAGATTCATTTGAAAGCATGAGAATAGGATAAGGGATATATGAATTAAAATTATAAAATCTTACCTAAATTTTAGTTACAGTCTATTTATATAATTAGATTACAATTATAATTGTAGAAGAATCATTTACGGTGAGGAGACTACACAACATAAAAATATATTTATTCAGAATTTTTTTTATATCTTTAGTACTCTTTATTTTTATTAAGTGTCAAAATGTGTTTACTAAATAAAGCTTTATTCCTCTGTTTGCTTATGCTTGCTTATAAACTTAAAGGAAGTCTAACAAACTCATGTCAGTTTTAACCATTTGCACAACATTCAATCTATAAAGTTATTGAAAATATAACAACTACATTGTATTTAAATTTCCAATATCTTCAATTCAATAAACTAAATAAATAAAGCTTAGTTAAAACTATACATAACTAAAGCATTTTAAACATTTTAAGCCTAACTACATTTATGCATGCGTGTAGAGCCAAAGTCACTGGGGAAGTGAGAAGGTTGAAAGCATTGTAGAGAGGCCCACATAAAATCCAATTTGGTGTGAATACTATAATTTCCCCCTAATTTCATCAATACATCATGCCATTTGTTCTTTCTCACCTTACTCCTTCTTTATCATTATCAACCTACCTTACCTCTTGAATGAATTGTTTGGATACTCTCTATTGAATCTTTATAGATTAATTTATTGTTCTCTTAGGTATACCTAAATAATACCATCTGATCATCATTGATGTAGTTTGTCTCTTCGATCTTTATTACCCCAACATCGAAGAGGTTTACTCCTTGGTTTTCTAATAACTGACTAATTAACACTATTAACATAAAAATTTGGTATTGTGACCCATATTGATAATGGATTATAACATTAATAATGACAATTTGGTTGATGGAGTCTTGCCTAAATCATTGAAGAGCAAATCTAGGAGGTATAAACCTGTCTTCTAGAGTTGATTTAATCTACTTGACTAAGGCTGAACATTATGGCTCAAGATGTAGGCCATTAGTCTAGGTTGTATGGCTAGGTCCTTACATCGACATCGATCTAATAAAAAAAGTCAAACCCATCCTGAATATGAACAATGCCTCCCTATAGTCACAATTTAGTGGGCTCTCACTGTGAAAGCTCAACTTCCTATCCTTTGATGGTAGCCCGACATGCTTTTCAATATTTCCTTTGGAAATTAACGTCTCAGTCCTTAGAAATAGAAGTATATGACCAAGGGTTTTGATTTATCTTTATTCTTGATGTTGTATAAAATTCCTTTACTACCTTTAGGTAAGAATCTCCTTATAGAGTCAGCAAATTATTCTAATATAAAGTTTTTAGCATATTCCAAATCTTAAAGTATCAATATTCAAGATTATAGTCTTTTTCATAATCATATTATTGCTTCTCTACTCATTGTATCATTCTTGGTTCTCTTAATTAGTAAACTTAGGAATGTCCTTTAGAGGGGGTGGTGTTAAAAATGAAGAAGGAATATGACTCCTCCTAGCCTCTTTCTTAATTCTTGGAGCCATTCTTCTACCCACAATGTAACAGCCTCGTCCACCCACTTGCAGATATTGTCTGCTTTGGGCCTCGGCCCGCACGGTTTTGCCTTTCCCCTTCTGACCCGTAGGGAAGGGATGAAAACGCGTTCACAAGGGGAAGGTTTTCACACCCTTATAAGGAGTGCTTCGTTCTCCTCCCCAGTCGATATGGGATGGCAATGATCCTTCATCCTCCCCCCTTA
>JAOTAW010000007.1:4688029-4700961 GCA_025629945.1 Erythroxylum savannarum | reverse complement strand
GAAAACAAAAAGAAGGAAACACAATAACAAGCAACTCGAGCTACTCCATAGTATGATCATCTCCAGTACCAGAGGGACCTACCCCCGATGTGCCAGCACCGCTCAGTGGGTCATCTTCATCAGAAGGGAGCCGGAAGTGAAAGTGCTCGGCGAGCAATGCATCCATCCGCCAGTGATATTGCCGATCTCGATCCTGCCTAGCTATCTCCTGAAGGAGGGAGTCCCGGAGAGTAGCAAAATCTGCACAGAGGCCATCGACCCGGCCAGCGAGGGTCTGTAAGGTCACAGGCCCAGGGGTGACCTGAGCTGGAAGATTGTCCTCACCTAGTACCGCAGCTGTAGAGGTTGTACCAACATCAGGAATTTGGGTGGAGGGGTGGGGTGGGTGGAGGAGGGGTTATTTGAGGCGGGCGTATCGAAACAGAGAAGCCGGGTCAAAATAACTGTCATTATTGAATTTCGGGATATTGTGGGCCCGGAATATGTCTGTGATAAGATGGGAGAATGTAATGGCGTTGGTGATTTTTGTGGTGGTGATGGAGTCATGTAGAGCGGAGGGAATGGCATGAGCTATATCGATTGGGCGACCAGTCATGAGAAGGTAAAGGTAGAGGGCTTGTTGTTTTGGGACGTAGGCGAGATGGGTGGTCGGAATGATGTTGTTACTCACAAGATAGAGCCAAGGACAAGCTTCAGGTCAGAGATTAGAACGTTTAAGGTAAAGTTGATAATATCGAGGTTGATGCCATGCGGTGCCCTCTTGAAAGAGGCTGCGAATAACATCGTCCAAAAGATAGTGGTGGATCAACTGATCGTAGTGGCAATGGAAAATAGGAGGAAGGTTGTAATGGCGGCGAATGCTAGCTGTGGTGAATGCATTGGGGGCTTTCACACCATGGAAATTAAGTTCCATGGTGTTATGGAATCGGGCATAGGTATAGAAATGGAAAACGAATTTATTGTTTCCTTAATCCCGGGGTTGGACTAATCTCGTAAGTTGAGAGTTTACTAGTTGTTGGACAAAGGGATTGTTGGGTGGAGTTAAAGGGAAAGGGCGCTCTTTAATGAATGTCCTAGTGTCTACTTTTTCGACTAGTTCGGTAAAACTGAAACCATCACTATCCAAAGAACTAGAATCACTAGGTGGACTAGAAGGGTTAGTGGGGGT
This sequence comes from Erythroxylum savannarum, assembly GCA_025629945.1. Taxonomy (NCBI): domain Eukaryota; kingdom Viridiplantae; phylum Streptophyta; class Magnoliopsida; order Malpighiales; family Erythroxylaceae; genus Erythroxylum; species Erythroxylum savannarum. The sequence continues at coordinate 4,699,793 of JAOTAW010000007.1, read as the reverse complement.
AGTACAGGTAAGATTTTTAGTTCGAGGCATTGTCCTGTAAAAATGCACATTGAAATATAACTTCATCAAATGAGTAAAACAAAACTATCCTGAAGAAAGTGAACCGACAGAGGAAAATGGAAAAGAGAACAAAATAATAAACATAACCTACACTAAACAATACATAAACTAAGAAGAAATAAGGAGAAGAGAAGAAAACTTACAAAAAATGGATGGAAAAAAATGCTAGAAAAAAAACGGAGGAGGTGGACCGGTAGGGAGTGAAGCGGTGAACTAGAGGAGAAGACACGGAGAGGAAGAAGGGGGGGTTAGGGTTTATATAGGTTTGAAGAGGAAAATTACAAAAAGGGACAGACGAAAGATGAAGGATCAAAAGAAAATAAGGGTGGAAGGGAAATTTCATCATGGTAATGTCGCACAAATTGAACTTTTGCCACGACGAGCTAACCCTAATCGTGAAATCCAATAAAATAGCGACGTGTTGAACTAACATTAATCATGCTTCATCAAACAATCCAAAGAGGGTTAAAGCTTATACTTACTTGATTTGGCTTCAAATCTTCAAAAATTGCAAAACCCTAACTTCTCCCTCTTTTTCTCCTCTCCATCGACGATCTCTCCTTCCTTTTTAAGCCAAACCCTAACTTCTTCTTCTTTTTATACTCTTTCTAAGCATCAAATGTCCATAATGCCCTTCCATGTGATGCCTTAGCCTTTATACCTCAAGTGAACTTCCCATTATACCCTTATGCAATCTTACTTATCAAATTTTCACTTACACCATACTATACTTTAACTTTATCTTAATTTCTCCATTTAATACCTTTAATTTCTTCAATTTATGTAATAATGCTCCAATCATAGACATGCTAATTAAACTCCAACCACAGGAAAATTTATTAATCAAAACCTCAAAAGTAACTGAAATCATGCTTATTCAATGAGAAATGAAATCGGGGGCCAACATATCATGTTGTAAGATTCTTCCATTTCCATGTGAGCTTCCAAGCCTTCTATCTGACGGTCTAGTTCAAACTCTTGCAGATTGTTCCTACGAAGATTCCTCTGTGTTGTACTCTCTATTTTAGGATCCATTTCTATTAAGCCCTCAGATGTTCTTCGAATCATATACTGACCAGGAATCTAATTCTAAAACTAAACAAATTAAACAAATAAAATAACGTAAAATGAAAACAAGAATAAAGCAAAATAAAAGACACCAAAGTAATGACTAGATTAACAAAACTAAGGTTATCCTAATATTAATGCCCCCGACAATGGCGTCTAAAACTTGATTGTCTTTTACTATGTCTTAATTACGAATTAACCACATGTGTATAGCGTAGTTGTAGCTAGTATCTACAAGTACAGGTTGATCCCACGAAAAAGATGAATACTAGTAGTTACTATTGTACTATTATCTAGTATATAAGTTTGGTTTTGATTTTTAATTAAAGAAAATAAAACTTAAGCACATAAAATAAAATAGGTAGCAATATTGAATAGAGAAATAAGAAATCACTTAGGAAATTACCTATAACGAGAATTAATGTCTAGGTTTCAAATCCCCCTAAAAACCCTTAACTAGTTAATCTTTTATCATGCAATTGTTTTATTAACTACTGGATCGCAAAAAATCCTATGGTATGCTAAAATCTCTCTCAAGTCTAATAACAAATAATCTCAAGATCATCAATCGAATTACTCAGATTAAAGTTTATAAGATTGCTTTACTGAATTGTGAGTTCCTTTATTAGGTTTGACCCTAATCTGGAGGATTTATGACATTCTATCTCTAAGGTTGAATTCAACTCTTTCCAATTACGGTAGATTTATTCATATAAGGATTTCTCAATCTCTATGTTATGAAATCAAATTATGATCTAATATTGTGGGTCTATTAGAACATATATTAAACACATAAATGAATCACAATAGATGAATCAAAAAATTTGCATTAAATAAAAGTATCAAAATATTAAGGCATAAATATAGGGTTCATCTTATCTAGACATTAAAGAAATTTAGTTATACATGATAGAAAACAAAATCAAAGATAAACAAAAAGAAAGATGAATAGAAAGTAACAAATTTATAATTCTAAATCTCCCTTTTATCTCCTTGCTAAATGAGGAAAAGTCAAACCTTCTCCAACAAATCTTCAAAATCTCCTAGAATCGACCTCCAATCTCTTATAATTGCCCTGTAGGGAACTTGAAATCTTGCAATGATTGAATAGAAAGCACATTGACATTGCGTATTATTTTGTTTGAGATGTGATTTCTCAAGGCAATGTTATGGTAGAAAAGACTTATATCGAAGACAATTTAGGAGAATAAAAAGGTGCTTGAGCCTGTGTAAAACCAAAGCTCGATCGAACTCAATCAAGTTTGATTAAATATGTATTTTTTATTTTTAAAATTAAAAACGATGTCATTTTATTTTATAATTTTAAGTTTCTAGCTTCAACCCGAAATTTAAACAAAATTTAAGCCCAATCTAAAGCCTGGTCAACTCAGGTTTGGCTTGGCCGGGTCGGGCTTGACTAATTTTGCCAAGCTCAACCGTGAACTGTAATTGGAAACCCTTTCTTGAATTTTCAAGCATGTTCTTTTCTGCCTACTAGTGGATGCCAATCGCTTTCTAGGTCTTTTTGGCTCTCAACTGGCTTAATTCGTTGTCTAAAGCGACAAAACACTACTTCTGCCTGCTCTCTTAAATGCCTCTGCACTATAAGCTTATGCCAAGCTTCGTCATCCTCAGAAAGGGAAAGAAAACCTTGAACTTGATTTAATTAGAAAATGAAAGGAGCACAAAATTAACCAATATAAAAGGAAGACCATCTGAAGATATCAGAAAAAATGTGTGTATATATATATATATATCTTTTAATTACTTGCACTTTGTGTTTTGTCATCAAACTAAACCCTGTGAAATGTAAGAGACAATAAATAGATAGGCGTACAAATAAGGCAAGATTGAAGAAGACTTGCGAGGTATGTAAATGCTGGAAAATGACTGAAAGGAGTATATTTCTGAACAGCCAGATGACGTAGGTGTAGCCGTGCACGACAAAAATCTTGTACTCAATATCATATTTGGTTGGAAGTTTGGAGTATTTTGGTGGAATAAGGAATCATCAACTTGCAAGATTAAAAGTCAGATGCTTTTAATATTGAGTGTTAAATTAACCAAAGTGTCAGTGAAGGCCGTCGTCTCCTTTAGCATATTCTTATTTGTAAAAGCACAAAATACCGGATATTCTGAAGAGTTGGATATTCTGATCTCTTTCAAGAACACAAACGTGGGGAAATTGGAAATATTCCGTTAAACAAAAGGATCATCCTCTGAAATCACCTATTTTTCCATGTTAAGTAATAAAACCGTTCGGATGCGACATGTTACACCCAAATCCCATGCTAATTGCTATCCTAGTTACCGTGTCCTAAAACGCCACCTTTCTTCTCTTTACCGTTACTCTAACCTCAAAAAACCGGTAAGTACGATAACTAAACAAACCAATCGTCACTAATGAAATAACTTGTCTTCCCTCCTCTCACTACTTGTTTTTGTTTGTTGACACAAACACCAACACCACCACCTTCTAGTGGACGTAAAAGGACATGCCAACACGGCTTTCCGTTGAGTATATTGGGACTTTTGGGAAGGATGTCAACAGCAATGGAGCCACTCATCGACGCCACCACGCATTCAGACTCTTTGTTTCTGCACCAATCCTACTCCTTCAGGCACTTCCCAGAACCTGATTGGATTTTCGATGAGTTGCCACAAGCCTACGTTGTTTCGGTTTCCAGACCAGATACCGGAGATATTAGCCCCATTCTTCTCTCTTACATAATTGAGTTGCAATACAAACAGGTAAAAATTACCATACATCGTCCTATTTCTGTATAGAGAGTGATTAATAAACATATGTTGAAAGGAAGATAGAAACAGAACATGACCAGAACAAGAAAACTTCAGGTGAACAATCAATGCACTTGAATTTGTTCTGTCAGTTTTTTTCTTCTTGAAAATTAAGGTGATTGTTCTGTTACATTTTCCGAGGGTGTACAACGATCATACTTGTTCCAAGTATTTGTGTACAACGATCATACTTGTTCAAGGGAGATGACGCATTCCCTGTCTCAGACATCAGCTGTTATATATCTATTTAAAGCTCTCTGTTTCCCTTTAAAAATTTCTAGTACTTTGTGAATAGTGACTTTTTTTTTCAATTTAACAGTTCAAGTGGCTCTTAAACAAGAAAGCTTCCCAAGTTCTGTATTTACACTTTGCTTTGGAAAGAAGAGCAATTATAGAGGAATTGCACGAGAAACAAGAGCAGGTATTCCAGAATGCAAGATGCATTTCCTACTTTATAACATATCTGTGCCTCTTTGTTTCCCCAGCTTCACTTAATTCATGTTGTTGGTAATCTTTCAGGTTATAAACATGATTGGTTGACTGGTTTTTTACTTTCTGATTTCTGTATTACCTGTCATTGAAAGGTTAGAGAATGGCTCCATAGTCTAGGAATAGTTGATCATTTGCCAGTGGTGCAAGATGGTGATGAACCTGATGACGGTGCTCTTCCTGTAAATCAAGAAGATAGTGCTAGGAACAGGTGAAGGCATATGATTCAAAATTAAACCCTATTAGGTTCCTTGTAAAAGTTCAAAAGCAATTTATTACTCTAATTTTAGCTCTAAGGAAGTGTTCTGCTTTCCAGACATATTCCTACCAAGGCTGCTCTACCGATTCTTCGTCCATCACTAGGAGGCCAACAGGCCATTTCAGAGAGGTCAAAGGTGGCAATGCAGAATTACTTGAATCATTTCCTAGGAAATCTGGATATTGTAAATTCTCGAGAGGTGAGCAGAGAAATTTCAATTACATTAATAATTGGTAGTTCCTATAATTGTTCAAGTTTTTGTGATGAGTAATCTCAGATGTTTTTGAATAGCTGCAGCGAGTTTCTTATATAGATGACAATTCATATCTAGGATTCAATTGTTTATGAGATGCTGCAAATCGTCTTGTTATATGATCGGAACAAAATGATCATATACAACTATATATTTGGAGATCTTAATCTCCGCATACAAGCTCATATGTAATGACATAATCTCGTAGAGAATAAAAGTTGATACAGAGAAAAACTCCTAATAGAAACAGGTCTACAAATTACTAGGAGAGTTTTGTACAAAATATTCCTTACTGCTGATGTTTTTATCCTTATGATAACTATCTGATATTGGAATACAGGTGTGCAAATTCTTGGAGGTCTCTAAGTTGTCTTTCTCAAGAGAATATGGTCCAAAGATGAAGGAGGGCTACATAATGGTGAAGCATCTATCGAAAGTCTCCAGGCAAGATGATAGCGTAGGTTGTTTTCCATGCCAGTGGTTTGGTTGCTGCATTAACAATTGGGAAAAGGTAGTTACATGTTTGATTTCTGAATTCAATACAATTATATCTAATGGACACTCATTTTATATGCATTTATGCTATCAAATAAGTTCCTAATGCTTCGTTGGACATGTCTCTAGTTGACCTTCTGGTCAGGATATTTGTTTATCCAAATTCTGGTCAGTATTTTTTGGCAGCACCCAAGTATGTGCATTTGTACTTCTTATGAGCTAATTCTTTTGCGCAGAATTGTACGTAGCTCTCAATTAATGAGTAATTGTAAATCAAACTTTCACATTGTTTTCAATCGTCAAGGTGTGGGCTGTTCTTAAACCTGGGTTCTTGGCCTTGCTCGAAGATCCTTTTGAGACCAAACCCTTGGATGTTATATTCTTTGATGTCTTACCAACATCAAATGGCAGTAAAGCGCCCAAAATATGTTTAGCAAACCAGTTGAAAGAGCACAGCTTCTTGCATTATTCTTTTGAGGTCAGGTACCTTATTATATGAATGACGTATTGAATATTAATTTTGGCTCCACTGCCTGATTGAGAGTTATCAACATGTAAACTGGCAACAGATTTTATCTGGATGTCGGAACATAGAAGTAAGAACCTCAAGTAGTGGTAAAGTGAAAGAATGGGTTGCTTCCATAAATGATGCTGCGTTAAGGCCTCCTGAGGGTTGGTGTCATCCTCACCAGTTTGGCTCCTTCGCCCCTCAAAGGGGTTTAACAGAAGATGGGAGTCAAGCTCAGTGGTTCGTAGATGGACTAGCAGCTTTTGATGCAATTGCTTCTGCAATAGAGGATGCAAAATCAGAGGTTCATTTCTACCTTAGAGCAAGCCATTTAAGTGAATGTATGGTTAGTCTTGTAATACTCACCCTTTAAATGCCTACACTTCAGATATTTATTACTGGTTGGTGGCTTTGCCCTGAACTTTACCTAAGACGCCCTTTCCGAGATCATTCCATCTCCCGGCTTGATAATTTGCTAGAAGCTAAAGCTAAACAAGGTGTCCAGGTGCATATGGTTTATTAACTTTCGTCACTCTTATTTGTCAACTTGTTATGATGTGCAGATCTCTTGATAATATGCACCAATCTTTGAGTGTTCCGTTTTGAAAGCATTCTTTGACTCCTATCTGGTTCTGATTTACCAGCTAAAAGTTCTCATTCCATGACTTTGCAGATATACATTCTTCTTTACAAAGAGGTTTCCGTTGCTTTGAAAATTAACAGTATGTACAGCAAAAAAATACTTCAGAACATTCATGAGAATATAAGGGTATTGCGTTATCCGAACCATCTTTCGACAGGAATATATTTATGGTATGTATTAAGTTGGAGATCAATTTTCTCTTATGCACTGTTCATTGTTAGGCCATAAATTTTGCTGATGTAGCCCATCCTTTATTTTCAGGTCACATCATGAAAAGGTTGTGATAGTTGACCATCAGATTTGCTTCATCGGAGGATTAGATTTATGCTTTGGTCGTTTTGATACGATTGAACACATAATTGGAGATTGCCCTCCCAACGTCTGGCCAGGGAAAGATTACTATAACCCGAGGTATTTTCTTCATTTATCAGATAAAGGGATTTGAAACGGTCAATATATTCCGGTTACTGCTTCTGTTACGATGGTGAAGCAATGGCAGAAAGTTCAAAATAGATGCATTCCATTGCCAATGACTTCCTAAAAAGTGTGAAGATCTTATGTGCATTTCTGGTATAAAACGTTGACATTTTTGTTATGGCTAGAGAATCTGAACCAAATTCGTGGGAAGATGCAATGGAAGACGAATTGGATCGTAGAAAATATCCGCGAATGCCATGGCATGATGTCCATTGTGCTCTCTGGGGTCCGCCTTGTAGTGATATTGCAAGGCACTTTGTTCAACGCTGGAACCATGCGAAGGTTGATCTTCAACCTGTCTCTTCTCTTCTCACATCTTTCAACCCATTTGATTCTGATGTGACTGAGTGCTTTTTTCAGCTAAGCAAAGCCCCCGGTGAGAAAACAATTCCATTGCTCATGCCTCACCATCATATGGTGCTCCCTCATTATCTGGGAAGAAGTAGAGAAATAGACATTGAAAAAAGCGAGAAGGATGAAGAAAACAAGCAAGGCATTAACAGACAAGATTCTTTCTCTTCACTGTCCCCAATGCAAGATATACCACTCCTTTTGCCTCACGAAGCTGACACACCTGTTACTCATAGTGTATATAACAAGTTAACGGACAATAATCTTCTTAATCAGCCAACGGGGTTCCCTGGAAGATTTTCGTTTGTCAGCCAGAAGCTTCATATTTTGGTTCCAAGTACACCAGCAAAAGACTCTAATGATGAACTTGATTCTGTGGATATTGCAAGTAATATGCAGTCAGATGACTGGTCAGGAGCGTCAGAGAAAGATGACAATGCTGGTTTTACAGAGGAGTATGGGCAAGTTGGGCCACGTGTTTCATGTCATTGTCAGGTCAGATATGCCTTACAAATTCTACTGACATGGCTCCATGAGTGACCCAAAATTTTTCGTATTCCTTAGGTTACATGTTTTATTTATTTTAATTAGGATCCTACTTCTCTACATAATAGCGTCTTTCCTTTACAATTTGGTAGCATAATCGATGCAACTGGCCTAGCATATCATACCAATCATAGAATGATCAGGGTAAGATGAATGCTGACCAAACTAACCATTTATCTCTTAACTTCGACTTTGTGAAATGTGATCCGTAGGTTATCAGAAGTGTCAGTCAATGGTCTGCTGGTGTGAATCAACCAGAGGAAAGCATTCATAACGCTTACTGTTCTCTGATTGAGAAAGCAGAACATTTTGTATATATAGAGGTAACTCCATGAAGAGAAATTCATCATCTTTTCTATTTATCTTGTTGATATGTATCAAATGTCAACCTATGTAAATGTTGAATTGGTTATTCATGATCCCATGAGATGCCAACATGTCTGTCTAATCTAAAAGATTAATTTATATCTGTTCCATAATAGAAGGATAATATTCTAGCTAATACTTCCACTTAATTGGCTGCTTGTTTCAGAATCAGTTTTTTATATCAGGTCTTCATGAAGATGAGGTTATACAGAACCGTGTCTTGGAAGCATTGTACAGGCGCATCTTGCTTGCCCGTAAAGAACAGAAATGCTTTCGAGTTGTAGTTGTTATACCACTGTTACCAGGCTTCCAGGTTCATCTCTTGGTTTTGATTCTAAAATTCCACATCTAAACAAAGTTTACGTAGCTTCTCTAAATTTTGTTATCCCAGGGAGGTGTTGATGATGGTGGGGCGGCAACTGTAAGAGCCATTATGCATTGGCAGTATCGCACCATTTTTAGAGAAAAGACTTCGATTCTGTATAATCTCAACGCATTGTTTGGCCCCAAAACACAAGACTACATTTCCTTTTATGGCCTGAGGACACACGGTAGGCTTTTTGAGGGTGGTCCTGTAGCAACAAGTCAGGTACCCAATCAGTTCATTTATGGTTTCTGCCTATTTTCACACAAAAAGTGTTCTACGACTGAGATCATATAATTATTTGTTTCATAATTAATCTGCACCAGATTCCCCATAGTCTTCTCATAGTGAACTCGATCGTATATGAATCTCTCAGCTCTTCTTGCATGATCCTCCAGATGTTAAGGTTTTCACAAGTCCTCAACCCATGCTCCAAAGAAAAGCTTTAACATGGTAGAAAAAACATATAACCCCAAAGAAAAGATTTAAAGTAAAGTGTAATCCTTAACAGTGAACTCGTTTATGAACCTTTCAGCTCCCCTCGCATCAGCATCCAATACCTGAGGTCTGCCTAGTCCTCAACCTACGCCCCAAAGAAAAGCAGAGGTAAGAACAAACAAGGGCCCCAAAGAAACCTAGCTCTGAACTCTAGATATAGTCCCCGACCTCTGTCATTTTGTCATCCAGACTTGTACTTTATTTTCTTCCAAGATCGGAGCATGTTAACTGGTATAATTCCCCTGATAACCAAGCTATTTCTCTTTTATAGTTAAGCAAGGCAACATATTTTTGGAATTCTAATATTATTCTTTCAATTTCCAAAAAGAAAACATATTCTTGGAATCATGAGGACTGTTATCTACTTTCTTCTTACTTGATTGAGCAATTGCACTTATTTTTATTTTGTTGCAAGTGGTTGAAATTTGGGATTTAACTTTCAGGTTTATGTGCATAGCAAGGTTATAATTGTAGATGATCGTGTTGCCATAATTGGATCATCTAATATCAACGATAGGAGTTTGCTTGGTTCCAGAGATTCGGAGGTACTACTATTACATTTTATTATCCTCGTGCTTACCTTCATAGGTTTATCATGTTGCATCAGATTGTGAGTTGAAATATTCTTAGATGATGAAGTATTCATTTGAGTCATGATGTTTCATTGTACCAACTATATTTCTTGGTTCAGATTGGAGTAGTTATTGAAGATAAGGAGTTTATTGACTCATCTATGAATGGAGAACCCTGGAAAGCTGGAAAATTTACATTTAGCCTGCGAGAAGCACTGTGGTCAGAGCATCTTGGTCTAAAAGCAGGAGAGGTTTGTAAAAACTAAGTTGATCGATATGAATAAATTCATTGTTCTTTCATACAGAAATAGTGTCTAAATAAAGGTACTAATGTTAGGGCTTTGTTTATGAAATAGCTAACCAGATATCAAATTTTCTATTCCTTATTGCTTGTATACAAATTTCCAATCAATGACTGACAATACTTGAATCCAGGTTGATCGAATCAAAGATCCTGTTGTGGAGACAACTTATACAGATTTATGGTTCGCAACTGCTAAGGTGAGATGTTGGAAAGTATTCTTGTTATTTTTCACTGGCTTGATGTTTTCAACTTATTCATGCCTTCAAGTACCATCCCTTTCCTAACAAAATATAGGATCTTTCTTTCGGATGAGTTTGCATCAATAAACTATCCCAATGCGTTACTAAAAAAGATACCATTTTGATGGGAAGAAAGAAAAAAGAAGCTTTGCATCCAATTGACAAGATTTACTTACCATATTACTGGATGTGATGACTACGATGATGATAATGGAAAGTTGTTATTCCCATTGCAAGAAGCCAATTGCTTAAAGATTTTGTGATCAAGTTTTCTCTTGTACAGTAACCTTGCTTAGTGCTAAGCTCTTGACAAATGAATATATCTAGATCAGTTGAAAATGTGTTGGAATGAATAGAAAACAAGATATATATATATATATATTTGGCTTTACACGTTTTCTTTCTTTCTGGAGAGCTAATAACTCTTTGCTAAAATACCTGTCAGGAAAATTCAATGATTTATCATGATGTTTTCGCTTGTCTTCCCAATGATCTTATACACTCGAGGTAGAGTTGAAACATGAAGATTTTATGTTCTTCTTCATTTGAAACTCTCTAAGACGCATTCTCTTCTGTTGCCACCAAGCAGATCTGCTCTCCGACAAAGCATGCACTCTTGGAAGGAGAAACTTGGTCATACCACCATTGATTTAGGAATTGCGCCGAATAAGTTAATAACTGATGAAGATGGAGAAGCTAAGAAGATAGACCCCATGGGGAGACTGAAATCAGTAAAGGGTCATCTTGTTTCATTTCCCTTGGATTTTATGTGTCAAGAAGATTTAAGACCGCAATTCATTGAGAGTGAGTTCTACGCATCTGCAAAAGTATTCCACTAAATTATAGTCTTTCCCAGAGACCAAATGTACAGAAGCTTTACATGTTCTCTGCACTATGGTTTAGCTGATGCCATAAGTAGTGGCGGCTAGGACAGAAGACGCGGGGAGACAACAAAAAGCATAACCACTAAAACTAACAGAAGAAAAGTTAAACCAAATAAGTGCCACAGTGGCTGAGATATGTTCTCTGCAAAGCACACGATTGGTTGAGAAAAAATAGGCGCATACGTATTTCAGCCTTAGTTTATGTGTGTAGTGATTCTTAACCTTTAGTTCCACTTTTATTTGTTATGTTGTGATTTTTTATTTCGGTTTCTTAATTTTGATTTGTATTTTTTCAAACAAAAACATAAATTCATTTAGTTATTAATATTAAAGTAGTTATATATAAATTAACTTTATAAACTAATTAAGTTATTTTTTTTGGCATATCAGTAATTATGATAAATCAACAGAAAAGAGTTATGTACAATAACTAGAGACTGCTCAAAGGAGCAACTCTCGACAGACCAAAGAGAAGCAAGCAACCTCTACAACGACTACTTCCTTAAGGAATAATAGTAGGACACTAACCTATACAAAGAAGCAAAAAACTACAATCAAGACCTATTAATACCTTCCACCCAAGGACATC
>JAOTAW010000007.1:4635935-4651017 GCA_025629945.1 Erythroxylum savannarum | reverse complement strand
TTGATAATGATTGATTTGTTAAAAATATTGAAAAATAAAAATTTATAAAAATTTTGTTTTACATCAATTTGATATATTTTAATTAATTATATTTAATTGCTAAAAAGAGAAAATATAATTAATTAATTATATTGTAATTAATTATACTGTAATTAAGTATATTTTGATTAATTATATTGAATTAATTAATTAATTATGTTGTAATTAAAATATAATTAAAAAAAGAAAGAAGTATGTCATAGGTGTGACAAAAATTATCACGCCAGTAACACTTTTTGCAGACCAGGAATAAAACCCATTCCTCTAATATATCGGGAGTATGGATGATTCCTTGAAAGTCATATATCTCCTATAATCATAATATAAAACCAACCACCTATATTCATTTCATATCTATTTATTGATTTCCAAACCTAAGAAACCAAACACCTCCTCAATGCATTTTTACATTAATTATGATACATTTTATTATATTTTTATTTATAATCGTAATTTTTGAAATATGTATTAGATAAATTATTAAATATATGCAATAATTTATAAATTATATTAATTTCAAATGTTAATAAGTGTATTAACAACTCAAAACTAAATGAGGAAGGTAACCTAGTTAATTATTAGGACTTCTAGTGCAAAGTGAACCTAAAATTGTAATACTTAAAAATATTTTTACGCAACTAAATAGATTAATATGAAAGTAGGCGATGACGACGGATTCAAACATCCAACGAGTTTGTGATTGGCTAGAAATGAGTCGTGTTCGTAACTATGCAAGAGTGGGCCCCTTACATAATGCCAAAATTTCCTACTGGAGTAGAGGCCCAGTCGCATACGTGAATAAGACAGCAAGTATTGTCTCCTCTCCTGATATTTTGAATTTTGAATAAAAGAAGAGCTAAATCAAGAATTTGAATAGATAGTATTATTTTTAGGGAACCATGACTTAGGATGGTATGCATATAAATTCAATTATATTAGCTACTACAAAAGTACAACTGTTGATAGGGACTCTTTTGATATAAGTGAGGTCACGAGTTTGAACCGTCTTCATTAGGGGTGGATCCAGAAATTTTTTTGAGTAAAGACAAAATTTTATTTTTAATGGGGTAAAATTTTAATCGGAATAAAAAAAATTTTAAGCAGCACAAATTTTATTTTATTGAATAAAAAAATTTAAAATAATAATATTTTTATATAAATTTTTTTGAAAAAATTGGGGGCAGAGCAAGTGCCCTAATGTACATCCGCCCCTGGTCCTTATATATGCAGCCATTTAAAACTTAAAATTAAAACTTTGCTATTCGTAAGAAACCTACCCAATTTAAATAGAGATTAATCTAAATATAAATAGCTTAAAAGTACTTTCCTATAATTAGAAACCTTTTAAAATACATGTGAAAAAAAAAGGTACAACTAGATATGGATTTGCTCGAGCAATTTACTACTTACTGGTGCAATTCCGTGCCATTCGTCTGACTGAACCGAACATATCGCGAGCTGCGATTATAACGACATGAAATATTGCTACTTGCGACTGGGAAGAGTGAAAAAGTGAAAGCGACAGTAGCAACCAGCGAATGGACTTGTGTAGCGCATATTCGTTACATTTGAATCTGTGGTTTCGAATCCGTGACGCAAACCTCGCGCTTCCTATCAATGATAAATTGATAAGCACTGGGTACATGCAGACGTACGTATCCGATGGCAAGGGACTTATCAGTGATAGGGCCAGTTGAACAAGCAAGAACCCCTGTACAACGCATCGAAGATAGCGAGACCAGGTCTCTTATTCTCTCTCTTTTTTTTTAATCTTTTTCTTCTCTCTCAAACCCTAACCTAATACTCATTGGATTTAGAGCTTAGGCCAATTGAGCTCAGATTCGGGGCCGTGCTCTGCTGATTTAAGCTAGATTTTGTTTTGCTTGTATTAGAAAACACTACTTTTCTGTTTAGGATCGGTGGTGTTTCGTTATTGAAGAGTTGTAGATATGTCATCGCTGAGCAGAGAATTGGTGTTCCTCATACTTCAGTTCCTCGAAGAAGAGAAATTTAAGGAGTCTGTTCACAAGTAACTTCTTTTAACTCTTCATCTCTTTTTTTTTTTTCTTGGTATTTATTTATGTTTTGTACGTATGTCCTTGTGTTCATGCATGTGGGGGTGTAGTTGTGTTTGTGTCTATTGCTTTTCATCGGTAAGTGGCTGAGCTGCAAATGTGTTTTGTTATAGTAATTTCAATTTGTTGAAGTCAAGCGCTTGTTTGGTTTAGTTGGCTGGTGGTTTTCGGTGTTTGTGAAAGCTGATAACTGTATATGGTGAGAGTTCGTGAGTTGTATCGTTGTTTAGATTGTGGAGGAATAGTAGACAAGATGGAAGTTACGAAGATGAGGAATGAGTTGTGGAAATGTACTTTAGATTGTTACGGTTCTCCGGTGTGGAAACTTGACTTGTTCGCAAGTTACTTACAGGAAGCAGTTTGTGCGGGCTTGAGTAATGAAGATAGTTTGTAGCGGCTTAATTGGATTCGGAATTGGGATTTTCTGACTTTTGTGGCTAAATTTTGATAAATGCGAGAGCTTCAGTTAATACAGCCGGGGACGCATTCATGGTGCCGCCCATATGTCAAAATATAAAACCTTTGCACATGTTTCGATTATGTTTATTTGAACAGGGAATTTTTCTTTGTTGTGTTTGAAATATTAGAAGTCAAAAATTTGAAAATTTTCTGTTTTAGGTAAGCATGTTTTAACACGATGAAAACATTGCCCAAATCAAAATGTTCTTTTTTTGCAGACTTGAGAAAGAATCAGGATTCTTCTTCAATACGAAGTACTTTGAGGAGAAAGTTCAGGCTGGAGAGTGGGACGAAGTTGAAAAGTACTTGTCAGGGTTCACCAAAGTTGATGACAATAGATATTCCATGAAGATATTCTTTGAAATCAGAAAGCAGAAATATCTTGAAGCACTTGATAGGTATATGGTTGATATTGTCGGTATCTGTGGATACATATCATGGTTGATTGTAGCTAAAAGAATATTTGATTTTGTCGGTTATGTGATGTCAGGCAAGACAAAGCAAAAGGGGTTGAAATTTTAGTCACTGATTTGAAAGTGTTCTCCACTTTTAATGAAGAATTGTACAAAGAGATCACCCAGCTTCTAACTCTTGGAAATTTCAGGTAATTGTCATTTGCACTTCAATCATATTGATTTTATTTGAAAGTTTGGATGGGTAACACGCTATTGAACAATTTAGTTTCTATCAAACTATCTATCATGATAATTTAAATTCATTAATTGATCAGTTGTTTGTAAATCAGAAGATTTTGGTCAACTAGCTTATTCCAATGCTTTGGTGTTGGAAAACATTCAACAAAAGCCAATCTGAAAAATCTTCTTGTTTGAGATTATGTAAAATTATACTTTGACTGTTTTGGAAAATTCTTGCCTTTCTTGATGGAGCAATGAAAGAAAATGTGCCAGATAGGGAGAATAGTTCGTGGCAATGCTTGCTTGTCATGGAACTTTTTAACATTTTGAATAGTGAAAATGATTTGATATGTCTTTTGATCTGAATGCAGGGAAAACGAGCAGCTTTCCAAGTATGGTGATACTAAAACAGCTCGTAGCATAATGCTGGTAGAGCTGAAAAAGCTTATTGAAGCAAATCCTCTTTTCCGTGATAAGCTTGTATTTCCTACTCTGAGATCATCTAGATTGAGGACTTTGATAAATCAAAGGTAACATTTATGCTTTATAGGATGAAGAATGAATTATGATTTTGAGTTGATGCCTTTGGTATAAGGGTGAACACAATTTTTTCAGTGTTCCATGTGTTACGAGTGCCAGGAAGATGTGTCATTGGTAAATGATCTCTTTATTGAACCAAACATGAGTTCATTTGTCAACTTATTATTTAGCTATTACTTGGAGGGTATTTTCCTAGAAGTGCTTTTGTTTGCAGCATTGTTCCATTTTTGGTTCATTTAATGAGTTACTGAAGAATAGCAGTGATAATTATTTTTAATTTTTGCTAAGATACTATAATAACTGTCTTGGTATTGTTCCCTTTATTCATCCCCCCGCCTTTCTCTCTCTAGATATACTTTGTGGTTACTGTTGAAAGTATAAGGCATAATTCTCTGGTTTCACATATGACTTCTGTTGTTGCCCCCCATGTATTTTACAGCCTGAATTGGCAGCATCAGTTGTGCAAGAACCCCAGGCCAAACCCAGATATCAAGACTTTATTCACAGATCATACTTGTACACCTCCAAATGGTCCTCTTGCTCCTGCTCCTGTCAATCTTCCTGTTGCTGCTGTTGCCAAGCCTGCTACTTATACATCTCTTGGGGGTCATGGTGTATGATATCCTATTTCCTTCATTTCTAGTGCATATTAATTTATGCAACTGAAGTTTGACTGTATAATGTTTTATTTTTTGATTTTTATGTACAGCCATTTCCTCCAGCTGCTGCATTAGCTGGTTGGATGGCAAATGTATCTGCTTCTTCCTCTGTGCAAGCTGCTGTTGTTACTGCATCAACCATACCTGTTCCACAAAATCAAGGTTAGTGATGTAATGGTTCTTGTCAGCCATTAATTGCTGTGCATGTTGATGGAACCAAAATAATTTAAATGACACATTTTACTTAATTATTTCTTGCTTTGGAGTAATTATGGAGGATATGTAGTTTGGAACACGAACCTTTTTGACTAAAGTTGTGATTGTTTCCTGTTTCTTTGAGTACTCTTGAATGATTCTTAAACCTGTAGCATTCTTTTTTTTTGTAAAATAAACCTGTAGCATATTGCATTGCCCAAAAAAGAAATATTGTTATACGGTAAAGTTTGTTTCTTACAAAAATTTAAACTTTCTAGTTTCAGTCCTAAAACGGCCTCTAACACCATCAACAGCTCCAAACATCGCTGATTTTCAAGCTCCAGATCATGAGCAACTAATGAAACGTCTACGGCCTGCTCAATCTATTGAAGAGGTCATTTTAAATTTGTATGCCATTGATGTAACTCTAGGGTTTTTCATTATACCTTTTGTTGCATCTATAGAGTTCCCTGTTTGCAATTTTCTCGTATGACACTTAGATTTGCATCTCCTTGTCTTCAGGTTACTTATCCAATTTCCCGCCAGCAGCATCCCTGGTCTCTCGAAGATCTGCCAAGGACAGTTGCCTTGACCATGCATCAAGGCTCAACTGTCATGAGCATGGATTTTCATCCTTCTCATCACACATTGCTTCTTGGTATGGTGTTAATCTTGTTATTGAGATTCTTTGTTTTTGGGATCAATGCTGTGTTATGTTTAGTTGGAATACATTTTGTCATCCGCCTCGGCCTCCCTAACAATTGTTGTGTGTTGAATAGTTGGTGCTGCTAATGGTGAGGTTACATTATGGGAACTTGGGGTGCGGGAGAGGTTGGCCTCTAAGCCCTTCAAAGTTTGGGACGTGACAACTTGTTCACTACAATTTCAGGTTATATTTACTACTATATATGTTTCCTTTGAATTTGTTTCTTCCTGCTTGACCTTGTGGTGAGTGTATGAACCGGGACAATATGCTTCATTAGGCTGTTAAATATAACAGCTGCATCAACAATTGTTGATTATTTCAAGCAATTAAATTATCAAGGTGTTAAATATGGAATCTCTTGCAGGCCTCTTATGTCAAGGATGCACCAATTTCTGTCAACCGTGTTACTTGGAGTTCAGAAGGAAATTTTGTGGGTATGTAGTGTTTTTAAATAGTGGCATCATACGTGAGCTATTATGTCTTAGTTCTTTTTCCTTTTTCTTAATGCAGGGGTTTCATTTAATAAACATTTGATCCACTTGTATGCTTATACTGGGTCAAATAACTTGTGCCAGCATTTGGAGGTTTGTTGACATCCTACTAGTTGTTTGAAGAAATAAGATATGTTACTGTTCTTTTATTATTTACCTTCTCTTTTCATCACAGATTGATGCCCATGTTGGTGGCGTTAATGACTTGGCTTTTGCTCACCCTAACAAGCAACTATGTGTCATAACTTGTGGAGATGACAAACTAATAAAGGTAGGAGATAAAAACCATTATTATAAGATTTATTGAGGAAGATTCTAGTATAATGTAATGAGGCCATTGGAACAGGTGTGGGATTTAACTGGACGGAAGCTGTTTAATTTTGAAGGTCACGACGCACCAGTTTATTCTATTTGCCCACACCACAAAGAGAGCATCCAGGTACCTTACATAATAACATAATAGTTCGTTTGTTTTTTTGTGCACACCTTTCTAGTCTGAGACAAGAAATGAGACTTAAACCTAATGTTTGCTTGTCAATCATGTCTGTCTGCTTTATTTAAACAATGCTTTATCCTCACAAAGAACTTGTTCCTTTGGAATACTGATGTACTTCAAGTATCACTTTGTGAACTTCTCTACATCAAAAACTACTGCAAATAGACTTCGATTCTGTCCTGGTAGATTTCTGTTGTATGCTACTCTGCACTGTTATTGACTATATTGGTTGCGAGGTTGCAGTTTATTTTCTCAACTGCAGTGGATGGTAAAATAAAAGCTTGGCTGTATGATAATATGGGTCCAAGAGTTGACTATGATGCACCAGGCCGTTGGTGCACTACAATGCATTACAGTGCTGATGGTAGTAGGTACGATCGAAAAACTTAAATGATGGACCTAAAACAACTTGTGTTTTCTCTAACTCCAATTTTTTCTTTTGGCTCTTCAGTGCCATTTGTTTTATTCCCTTAATCTAATTGCTCATTATCTTTGGTTCCTTTATTTTCTTTTATTTTTTATTTTCTCAGGTTGTTCTCTTGTGGGACAAGCAAAGATGGGGAATCTTTTCTGGTTGAATGGAATGAAAGTGAAGGAGCAATAAGGAGGCATTATTCTGGGTTTAGAAAGAAATCAACAGGTGGTATTGTGCATTTTGAAACCACTCAAAACCACTTTTTGGCTGCAGGTGAAGATAGTCAGATAAAGTTTTGGCATATGGACAACATTAATGTGCTAACAAGCACAGAAGCAGAGGGTGGATTACCAGTAAGTTTGTATGTTTTCCATTGAGCAATTTATTTTGAACTTCTGTAGCTAATCATTCAAATTACTTTCAGAGTCTTCCGCGCTTGAGATTCAACAAGGAAGGGAATCTTCTGGCTGTTAGCACAGACAATGGATTCAAGATACTCGCAAATGCTACTGGTATGAGATCATTGAGAACAGTGGAAACTTCTTATGAAGCATTTAAATCTCCTATTGAAGCTGCTGCTATGAAGGTTAGTTTGATTTGTTTTTGGCTCATTTGTTGTTTCTTTTAGAAAGTATCTACCTTTAGCTCATTTGGCGTTTCTTTTAAAAACATCTCTACCTTCTAAGCCC
Source organism: Erythroxylum savannarum (assembly GCA_025629945.1). Classification (NCBI taxonomy): domain Eukaryota; kingdom Viridiplantae; phylum Streptophyta; class Magnoliopsida; order Malpighiales; family Erythroxylaceae; genus Erythroxylum; species Erythroxylum savannarum. Next base: position 4,643,618 of record JAOTAW010000007.1, on the reverse strand, counting down.
TATTGGTTTCTCTCTTCATTGCAGGCTTCTGCTTCGGGTGTCACAACTATCAGTCCAGTCAATTGTAAAGTGGAAAGGAGCTCTCCTGTCAGACCATCACCAATTCTTGTACGTCAAAATATAAAATCTAGGTTTTAAGTTCTCTACTTTTTCAGAGGTACCTTGCTATATACCATTTTATGTATTGAGGTATCATTAGATTTCAATTAGTGGTTAAAGTTTGTTATGTGTCTGATTCTCTGTAGTCATTGTTTCTAGCCACAAAGGCTTGTGTTTAATTTCGTTTTTGGAACCTGTATGGGTGGATTGAGTACACTTAGTCATCTAATTAACATAGTTTTGCATATTCTAGCTCCCTCTGTTATTGTTTTACAAGCTACCTTAGGTCAGTAATTTTATTCATCAATTTTAAATTGCTTAACCCTGTTCTTTCCAATTTCCTTATTTAAGAATGGAGTTGATACCATAAATAGAAGCATGGAAAAGCCAAGAACTGTGGATGATACAATTGATAAATCAAAGCCGTGGCATTTGGCTGAAATTGTGGATCCTGGTGAATGTCGTTTAGTCACCTTGCCAGAAAGCACTGACACTTCTACCAAGGTGTCTGCAAATTGCACCTGATTTTGAAACTACTGCTCAATTTTCTACCACTACATGTTTCAACTTCCGTTTTTCCTTTCCCGGCATGCAGGTTGTTCGACTTCTGTATACAAATTCTGGTGTTGGAGTTTTGGCACTAGGGACGAATGGGATACAGAAGTTATGGAAGTGGGCTCGTAATGAACAAAATCCATCTGGAAAGGTATTATATGGTTTAGGGTTTAATGTATGGTTTTCTTCTGTTGCCTACAGTTTCTTGCGATGTTTGCTTAATGAATTGTCTCTACATCTTTCTCTTTGTTTGGTTTCATTAAACTGTTGGATATATTGGGTGGTGTTTTGTAGGCCACTGCGAGCACTGTTCCACAACATTGGCAACCCAACAATGGTCTTCTTATGACTAATGATGTGTCAGGTGTTAACCTTGACGAAGCAGTCCCTTGTATAGCGCTTTCAAAAAATGACTCGTATGTAATGTCAGCCTCAGGTGGAAAGGTTTCACTTTTTAATATGATGACCTTCAAGGTATATGCCCAGCTGAAGCAGCACATTTCAGTTTTCGTGTTTATGGTTTTTGCTTATATTGAATGTATTGCTTGGTATGCAGGTAATGACAACATTCATGTCTCCTCCCCCAGCTCCAACTTTTCTAGCATTCCACCCTCAGGATAATAACATTATAGCCATTGGAATGGAGGATTCGACCATACATATATACAATGTTCGAGTTGATGAGGTGTTCACTTTCTTGAAGTTTGTACTGAGTTAATCGTTTTCGGGATTTTTTTTCCACTCTGGCAACTGGCCCTGATGTTTCTTGTTTGCCTGTTTTAGGTAAAATCAAAATTGAAGGGTCATCAAAAACGGATAACTGGTTTGGCCTTTTCAACCAATCTTAATATTTTGGTTTCGTCGGGCGCTGATGCACAAGTAAGTAGAAGGCACTGGATGCTTTATCTTTGATCTGTTTCACGCATCCTGTTGCAACTAATCCAGACTTGAATTGTTCAATAATTTGATTGGGTTAATATCATTACTTACATGAGCCTTGAAATTGAAATACTTGTTTTTACGATGTTGATTTCTTCCTTTCGTTTGTAGATTTGCATGTGGAGCATTGATACATGGGAGAAAAGGAAATCAGTTCCAATCCAAATCCCAGCAGGCAAGGCACCAACTGGTGACACTCGGGTGCAGTTTCATGCTGATCGGAATCGTTTCCTAGTTATTCACGAGACCCAGTTGGCTATATATGATGCTTCAAAGATGGAACGTGTTAGGCAGGTGGGAGGACAGATGAGTGATCTACATTTTTATAGTTGTCAATGCAACTGACGTGTGTATTTATTCTTTTGCCTGTTTCAGTGGGTCCCACAAGATTTATTGTCTGCACCTCTATCTTATGCGGCATACTCATGTAACAGCCAGTTAATTTATGCTACATTTTGTGATGGTAATCTTGCGGTGTTTGATGCTGATAGCCTGAAATTACGTTGTCGCATTGCTTCATCAGCATATATGTCGCAGTCGCAGTCGCAGTCGGTCTTGAATGGGTATGCCGTCTTCAAGTTTTATTACGTCCAAATTTTGTTCATCCCTTCTTTATATTGACATTTTTAAGCTGCACACTTTTTAATACATTTGGCGTACTCAATTGCACGATCCATTTCAACCCATCCGCGAGTTTCTATGCACTTCTGCCCTAAAATTCTGACCTAATGTTAATGTTACCTTGATATTTCTCATTTGTTTGTGGGCTGGTTTTATTGTAGAAGCCAACCTGTGTATCCACTTGTGGTTGCTGCACACCCGTTGGATCCTAACCAATTTGCTATTGGCTTGACGGATGGGTCTGTTAAAGTGATGGAACCTACAGAGTCGGATGGAAAATGGGGATCAAGCCCGCCCGCAGATAATGGATTGCTGAGTGGTAGGACCACGTCATCATCTACCACAAGCAACCACACACCGGATCAGTTGCCGAGATGAGAGACCTTTGTATGCAGCCGTTGAAGTTACACCTGTAATTTTCCAACATAAGGGTTTTTACTTCTTTTAGTCACCGTATGCTCTTGTCAAAGGTAAGGACATTAACCGTCGGAACACAAATTCTTGTATACTAACTTTAGTTAGCAAACATTCTTGTATACTAATTGTCCAGTTAGTGGTAGCTCTTGATTTGTTTCTTAATTTCCTCGACTGTTATACCGTGTTTTTAATTGTGGATATCGTTGTCCTTGCAATAAACTCTGTTTCTGATAGTGCAAACCTTTTTAATCACTATTACCATGGAGTGAGCCTTTATTTACTAGGTATACGTGGTGAAACATGACTATATTTTCAACTTTTGATGTATATGTACACATGTATAGATTATGGCTTTGGATTGTTTGGAGGGCATTTCTTGAGCTAAAACTCCGGCTACTGGGAGAAAATAGCTATCGGGGTTTCTAGATCAAAAGTTGGTAGTGCTTTTGATACGTTCACTACTTTCAATTTCCTTATTTAAACGATTCGAAGATACATGAGAAGTATGAACGCTATATGAATCCCATGATGAGAACATTCATAATTGGGAATAGGAAAGTGAAACAAGCATATAATAATCATTCAGATAAATTGTCGTATGATGGATACTTGCTAATACATATATATATATATATTCGGGATAAAGCTTGGGTGAAATTAAATGAAGGTCCGAATCTACTAATGTTAAAGAATTAGGAAACAAGCAAGCTACAAGTTATATATATATATATATATATGGAGCACGTATCCAACATATGACAATTTATCTTAATGATTACTATGCTTGTTTCACTTTCCTATGCTCAATAATGAATGTTCTTATCACGGGAGTCATACGGTGTTAATACTTCTCTTGGATATTATAAGTTTTATTGGAATTATGATAAATTGAGTGTTTAGGGATGTTTTTAAGTGTTATAAGCATCCTCACAACAGCACGGACTATAAACATCTTGCCCTTGCTTGGTAAACAACTAATCAATTGATTTTTAGCGGTTTCAAAACTTTTAGTTGATTGACTGTACGAAACAGTCAATAAAAATATTTGGTAAATGACTGATTAAGTTGGTGGATTTAACCTAATAAGCTGAAAAAGAAAACGCTTAAGTAAAGGATTTCACTCAACTACTTGAAAATGTAATATGCAAAAGTCAATTATATCTTCTATTTTGCTCTTAAAACATAACTATTACACCCGTGTCACGCCCGTGATAGGAATTGTCACGGGTGTGATATAAGTGTCACAAGGTGACACTTGTGAGTCTTTTTTATTTTTTATCATTTTAATTTTAATTATACTATTATTAGTTAAAAAATTAAATTAAAATTAAATTATGCTACTATTAATTTTATAAAAAATTAATATTAAAATGATAAAAAACCAAAATAAGTGTGTTTTATATCAAAATATAAGTTAAAATTTTCTTAATTAAAAAAGATTTTTTTGAAGCAATTACAATATGTGTGGCCTCTACTTAATTAATTAAAAGAATCTTTTTAAACTTTTTATTTTCTTTAGTTAATGTAATTTATTATATTAAAATGTTAATAACAATCTTTATTTTAAATCTTTTCCGTGCTCTCTTATTCTTTTATTTTCCTTTTTATCTTTTTTTTAAATCTCTTTATCTCTCTTTTTTTTTTTAAAGTTTTCATCTCTTTCTCTTTTTCTTTCTTTTTCCCTCTTATTCCCTCTCATTCTCTTTCCCCCTTCTCTTTTGCTCTCTCTCCACCCCCTCCCCCTTCCTTTCTCTTTTCCTAATTTATGAGGGTGGTAATAAGCTAGGAAGAAATTTTGTGTTTGGGCCTAGCATAACCTGAAGCTTGATCGGGCCTAAGACTCCTAGCTTGAGTCGAGTTTGCCTGAAGCTCGATCGAGTATGGAGAAGCTTAATTAAATATATTTTTAATTTTAAAAATAAAATAACTTCGTTTTGAATTTCAAAATTAATAAAAAGTCTAAGTCTAATTGGAAACTTGGTCAACTCGAGCTAAGCCCATTGATTTTGTGTTGGACCAGGCCAGGCCAAGCAAGCTTTGCCATGCCTACCCATTTATACGCTTATGCGTTGCAATTAGGTTAGTGAGTTGTCTTACTGCACTGAAGCTATTGCTTGAATCCTTTAGATTAGTTATATTACTCTTGGATACTTGTTTTTTCAAGTGAGTTATCTCACTTTATATTATGACCATGTCCTCACTTTTATGGTACAATTATCTCATTTAATTAGATTAGTTATATTACTTTTGAACATTTATTTTTCAACTGGGTTGTTTTAATTTACTAGAATAATTGTCTTATCTCGAAAGTAAAAATGTCTCACTTAATTAGACTAATTACATTAATGTTGGACTTACGTGTCTACGTTTGTCTTATCATGCTAACAATTGTCTCACCTTGAAGACACCATTGTCTCACCTATACTAATTGTATGACTCTTGGATATGTGTATCTAGGTGAATTACATCATAATTAAAGGAGTTGCCTCACTTAGTTAGACAAGTTATATCAATCTATCAATCTTGATATATGAGTTGCCTCACTCAATAAGAATAGTTACCTTGTTTAAGTAGTTGGCTCTCCTAGTTGCAGTAGTTGTATCATTATAGATCTTCTAATAATTTGGATAGAAAGAGAGAGAGAAAGAGATAAAGAAAAAGACAGAAAGAGGGAATGAAGTAGAGAAACTCTAGCCAAAAGATGAAGAGAGAGAAAGAAAGGAAGAAAGATATATAATTTTTGAAACTTACACAAAAAGGGTGGGGGGGGGGAGAGAGAGAGAGAGAGAGAGAGAGAGAGATTATGGAAAGAGACAAAATAAAGGAAAAGCATGAGCAAAATAGGAAAAATGATATTTGAAAATTAATGAAAAGAGACAAAAAGATAGAAGAAAAATAATAAAAAATTTAAATGCTAGTTTATTAACACTAGAAGTAATTTTAGCTACTTATTCAATTACAATATAGTTTTATCCTATATTCTTCTTGTTTTAACCTCCAAAGGTTAAACGTTTCTTTAGTTGATCACTCGTATGGTCTTTTTTGTACTTAAATTCTACTCAAATGTTTGTTTCTACCATCCTTATATATTGCTTTTTTTTAAGAAACCTATTGTTACAACTTTATTTCATTTGTCCAAGTCAAGAGAACTAAAGAATGTCATTTTAAATTAGGGAAAATAAACACTAAAAAATTTGGTATTAAAGTAGTGATCTTAGTCTGTGTGGAAAGTAGTGACAGGCTCACTCTTAAGCGCAGATACAACTTGAAGAACACCTTAAAAATCAAATGTGGGAATTAGAGAATAAAGATGAAAGAAGCATGCAAAAGCTAAAGGAGTGGATCCTACAACTTCATCAACACAATAGACCAAGATATTCTAATGTAGAGGAAGGAGATGAAAGAGTGCCTAAGTAAAACCAAGAAGGAATGCAATGTGATCTTGAATAGAAAATCAAAGTAAACTTAGGATGTACATGTAATGAAGGTCACATATAAACAAAAAACAATGAGACTGGTATGGATGTGTCAGTCTATATAGGCTCAAAATCTCACTAGATTGTGTCTACCACTAGTCACTACTCTTTTAAAGATAATGCATATTGACCAATCACAAGAGTAAAAGTACATGCCAAAGTTGCCATGGATTCTTCTAATCAATTCACTCTCTAACTATAACTATATAGTCCTAGAAGCAATAGAAAAAGAGAAAATGCTTGTGTGTTTGTTTGATTATCTTTTTTTGTTTGTTTGAAAACTTAGAAACATATAAGAAACAAACAAACTTAAAAACACACATGTATATAAGAAAAAAATGTAGACATGTAAAGGAAAAGAAATGAACTTCCTTTGGGTTGCTTCCTAAGCAGCTTCTTTATTTATTATCGCTAGCTCGGCTCCTTATTTTCCTCATCACATAACAAATTTATAATCTTTAGGGGTCACATGTTCTTCCTCCATACGAGGTTCTTTAGGTTAGGGCCTTAGTTGATGACCATTCATATACATTGGCTTCCTTATCTTTAGAATCTTAATCTCTATTGAGTCGGTGTACTCTTGGAATATTTTGAATGTCTCTTCACCTTTTTCCTCCTTTTTCAATTTCTCCAATCTGCTATGTAAAGGTGAAGGTTTAGTATTAACAATAATTACGGGCTCAATACTCACCTTTGAGCTAAATGATGTATACTTTTCTCCTTCAAGCTCCTCCTCAACTTCTTTTTCACAAGCAATTCCTTAAGTAGTTCTCTCAAGATTCTCAAGCTCCTCTTCACTCTCTAAGATTTCTATACTAATGTCCTTTAGGTACACCTTAAATTGAGATAGTTACATCTCTTCTCTTTATGATGGAAGGCGATTGATAGCTTCTGCCAGCTGACCTACCTGGCTTGCCAAGTTCTAGATTCGAGATGTTATATCTTACTGGAATTGTATTATATCCTGTTGAACTTGCAAAGTATTATCAATAAAAGCATTAAATAATTCTTTTAGAGATGTACCTAATTTTTGCTAGCTCTCTAAATCTTGGACGCTAAACCTTGTATCTTGCCAAAATTGCCTTTCATTTTGCTGAAATTACAAAGTGTTAGCAGCGACAACATAAACTAATTCTTCTAGAGATGGACCTGAGTCATGATAAGAAGCTTTTGGTCTATACGAGAATTGTTATGCATCTTGCAAACTATCAATAAAGTAATTTTACTGGTTATCTCATCCATAACTAAAGTTAGTATGATCATTCCAATCTGAGCTATAAGATTGGGAATATGAGTTATAAAAGAAACTACTTCCTTTCATTTATTTTTTATTTTTTTCAACACACAAAAACTAAACAAAAAGTGAAAAGATCAAGAAATTATTGGAGTTATATAAATGTAGTGCCTTGGAAAGCAATTGTATTTACATATAACTTAATCTTCTTCTAGTTATTGTTGTAATGAAAGTATTTATTATTAATAAAACAAAAGAGTTTGGTTTTATTTGTATGAGCATTATATAACTAGTCATAAGGTACCAAGATTCTTTTGTAAGTAATATACATATACATGGAGA